>VDFB02353493.1:265595144-265626594 GCA_007258455.2 Sequoia sempervirens
AAAGTGCTAGATTTACAAAGCTATAAAAGTTGTCAAAATTGTTGTCATCTCATGGAAACTAAGCTCCCAAAGTCATTTCCAACATTCTGACTATGAAATATGGGCAAATTGGAAGATTCGGATTTGCATCAAAGGCTCCTAAAAGTTGCAATAAATTCCTATACTTGGACCCATTTTCCCATGGGTGAATGAGTCTTGGATCAACTTTCAAAAATAACTTTTTGTGTTTGGTACAAATATTTTTGGTTTTACTAGTATTGAGTTTAATATTATTGTTTCAACTGTTAGATTCATTTTGATGTTGATTTGCTCTTTTTAGTTTTTCTCTCCATAGTTCTATTTGACCTTGATCATCGTCCTTCAATCATAAGGAATTCTGAGGATTCCCACTTTGGTTTGATTCACCTAAGGGTTGTTAATCAATTCATTGTGTGGATCTCATTTCCTAATGAAATAATGAGAAATAGGGTCATTATCACATCCTATTTTAAACCCCTATAAACAACACCTTATTTTTCACCATTTCATTTTGGTGAACTTGGCCTTTTGAGCATCATACCTTGTTGATTTGGAGTGTATTTTTAGCTCTAGATATAGGTTTTTCATTCATTTGTATTGCATTGCAATGATTTGCATCTCATTCAAGATTGTTACTTGCATTAGTTTCAATCTAATTTGTGCTTTTGGGTTTGCATTTTTGCATTCCTTAAAATCTAGAAAATTCAAAAATATCACTAGTCATTTTATAGTGTTTAAATAACATTGCATCATCATTCATTTACATTACAAAATTGAATCAAAATTGCATCTCAAATTAGGTCTTTTTTCTTGTCATTTAGCACTATTTTGCACTTGCATTTATGCCTCATTTCACAAAAAAATGAAAATGTAACTCACTGTCTGAAACTAGAATCTAAAAACCATACAAATCATCTTAGAAACTTGCAAGTTAATTTTTAAAAACCCTAAAGTTATACCCATTCACCCATGGGAGAATGAGTCCCTGATTAGGGCTTTTTTTAAAATTATAGAAAGCATTAAAATCACTAATTTTGCCTTCTCTATTTCTATATTCAGTCTTTTGTCTCAATTTTCTAAATTTCTATTATCTAAAATTGTTCATAATGAGGTTATTTTTTCAAAATAAGTGCATTTAGTGAATTCAAATTTGCATCTAAAAGACATAATTTTTAGGTTTTTGCATAGCATAATCAAAAAATTATCTTGTTTGAAATCTGAAAATTGCTTTTACATACTTACATTGCACTTTACATTCTATGGTATTTGTTTGCATTCTACCTCTTTTCCATTTTTGGGCACACCTTGGGTTTGTGAAACTTGTATGAGATTCATAACTTGGTGTCCTATTGTCAATACTATCATGAGACATAGTTTGAGACTCATATCTTTTGAATACACCGAATACTAAGAGGAGGGCATGAATCAATATTCTACTAACATAACTAATTACTAATGTAGTGATTGGAAATTTCCCTCATGAGAACCATAGAAAAATGGATGACGAGTTAGAGAAATTGCAAAATTTTATTAGTTCTAAATCCATTGCCACTCATGTAGTCCCTATGATACAAAAAATAAGATAATTAAAAATAAATAAGGATGATAAATTGTGCTTGGCCTTAATCACATCTTGAAACACCATGTAAGAGATAAAGGGAAGAATACTATAAATCATTTTGTCAACTTCATTGAAGTTCAACCTCGTAAGGGCCTAACTAAGATGTCGCTTGACATTGTTGTCTCATAGCATGACATAATTAAATATGCACCTAAAGGTCCTCTTTACATAGCTATACGAATTAGTGACAAGCATACTAATGGGATATTAATTGATCTCGTTTGTTCAAAAAATGTGATCAGTGAAGAATTCTTATTTGTGCATGAACTTTATTAAGATACTTATGAAAAATTGAAAGCATGGATCAAAACACATAATGTTTTTGCTTGGCCTATGATAGGTTTGATAACTCTTCCTTTAAAAGTTGGACTAAAACAATTATGTGTCTCATTTTCCATCATCAAACCCATTTCATGTGAAGTTGGGCTATCCATGGCTTTGCTCCATGAATGTTGTCCTGTTAGCTGTGTAGAAATGTTTAAAGTTTCCATTTGGTAATGAGATATTTACTATGCATCATAGTGGCTTTAATCCTATGTCTTCTCATGGGAATTTCTCATTGGATTTCTTTTGGACCAAATCTATGGAATCTATTAGGCCTCGTGAGGACTTATTTTTCAAATCCTATCAAAATTTCAAGGAAAAATGCATAGTAGAGTTATGTCTTATAAACATGACTCAATCCACAATTGAGCAACCCATCCTTGACAAAACCATGATTGGACCAAAATCCCTTCCAAGTTGTGTAAGGGAGAAATTGAGTATGCAATAAGATCAAATATGAATGAATATTAAAAAAAAAGATCATGATTCATGCCCATTACTCATGAAATGAAGCTATGAAGAACAAACTCAAATAATGTAATCAAAAGAAAGATTATAAATGAATTCATAAAAATGTAGTGTTACCATCCCATGTCGAAGTATATTCACAAAAATGTTGGATCATTCGTTGTATCAATGTGAAGACTCAATTTGTGTGTAGCAAAAGATTCAAAGTTGTGCAATGTCGTTGATCAAAGATATGTGTAAATTTTTTCAAAAGATTGATTGTGGTTTTGGTATTACTTCGTTGTGAAAAATATGCTGATTCTCCAATCATTTTTGAGGAAGAAGATGATTGTTATATAGAATTTGTGTTTCAAAATGAATGCTTAAGATAGCGTAGTAGAATATCCTAATCAATGGTTTGAAACCGTTGAGATGATTTAGATGGGAAGAATTAGTGGATTTTGATTATGTAATCGGTGTAATTGAAGAAAGCAATTTGAGTGTTCAATGGGATTGAGGAAATAGATTGAATAATCTATGGAATTGAAGAATACATGAATCAGATAAGAATAGATGGATCAGTCAACCAAATAGATCAAGCAATAAGGGGATTATAATTTTCTCACTCATAAAAGTGGGTGAGGATAATTAATTAATTGATTTGATTAATTAATCCTTTTTGAGTTGAACATGCAAGTATGCTTGACTTTTGCAAACAAAGCTGTATTTGTTTGTTTGACCCTTTTGAATGATGTTCGAATAATTTATTCAATTATTCATGTTTAGGGGAAAGTGATTTAATTAAACTATTAAGTATTAATAATCTAATTGACTTAGGGGAATAAAGTGAATTAGCGACATAATTAAAAAAATTGATGTTATTTAGTTAATCAGGAGGAATAAAGTTAGATTAAGACTTTATTAAATAAATGAAATTTATTTAATTATTCAAAAATGATGAAAAAGTGAATTAATTAGATAATGTAATATTATTCAATTAATAGAGGAAATTAGAGTTTTTGATGCAATTGATGTGAAATGCAGTGATATTAGTTGATAATGATGCCAATGATGAGCAAATTTCATTCAAGATGCGTGTGATAAGTGTAAGGTCATTTTTAAATGTCTACATTTTTCCCCTCTTTGAGACAAAGTATTGGTTGCTTTGTTTCAAAGGATTCAATGCTAAGATTAAGATTTGAAGAATTTTATATGCCCCACTATTCCCTAGTGGTCAACAGAATGATGGTAAGACTCTAGTCTACCCCCTCGAGACATTGGCAAAAAAATTCAATTTTGAGGTTGGGCTCATGACACTATATCATTTCAATTCAGATGCATAGAGGATGAAAAATTAAGCTTATAAGACTCTTGTTGATAGTTAAAATGTTCTTGGGAGGTCCTAATCTCAACCTAGGAAGGTTTCCTAGGTTAAAAATTAGGGTTTTGAGGGTTAAAATAGGTCATTAGGGCTTAATTATCCTCATTTACACTAAGACTATAAAAAATCTTGCATCTGGATTTCATGATTTTTCAATTTTCAAGGAGCTATGGTGAGGATTCAAGGAGCTCCACATCATGCTGATGTGGTTCATGAGTTCAAGCGACCTACAGGTGTCGATGCCTTAGTATGTACCATTTCCTTTCATGTTTTCAACTTTTTGTTTTTGTGTAATTAATGCATGAAGTAATTTTAGGTGTAAGCAGTAGAATTATATTTTTTTCACTTTTGAGTCATTTTTAGCACTTTTTTTGTTTGTGAATGAACCACTTTTTATTTTTCTATTCATTCTTGACATTAATTTTACATTTGACCTAAATGTTCACTTAT
This sequence comes from Sequoia sempervirens, assembly GCA_007258455.2. Classification (NCBI taxonomy): domain Eukaryota; kingdom Viridiplantae; phylum Streptophyta; class Pinopsida; order Cupressales; family Cupressaceae; genus Sequoia; species Sequoia sempervirens. The sequence continues at coordinate 265,599,386 of VDFB02353493.1, forward strand.
GTTTTTGCATCTTCCTGAAACTTTCACTTTTGACTTTCTTGTTTTGTTTTGTATGCCCTTGTGATAAAAGTTCAGTTTTGATATACATATGCACTTTTGACTTTTTTCACTTTTTCCTTTCTTTATCACTTTTGACAAAACAATCACCGCTTTCACCTATTTTTTAATGCTTTTTACAAAAACTTACCTTCTTTTGAAAAGAAATGATCGCTTTTGCTTTGCATAGATTTTTGAGTCACTTTGTTTGAAATTTGAGGTGTGTTTCATGCTTTCATACTAAATTCTTAACATCATGGGTTGAATGGTTGTAGGCAGATATTGATCCACTTATGTTGAGGGAGCAACAACCACAAGAGTTGTTTGATTTGATCACTAGATTCCACGAGCTATAATGATATGTTCTAAATGTTGTGGGGTTGTGATAAATATGTTACATGTTGACTGTTAGATGCCACTGATCGATGATGACTACTCTTGTGGAGAGGTGGCACTCAGAGACATCATTTTTTCACTTACCTATTGAGGAGGCCACCATCACCTGGAGGATGTGTGGAGGATTCTTCATGTGCATATTCATCGAGATCTTGCTACTTATTCCATATGAAGGGGTACATGTGCTATGCATCATGTACTTGGTGTTAGGAATCTTCAGGTTTGGGAGGAAGAGATAGACTTATCTCCATTCATGGGTAGTGTAAATATTGCTTCCTTGGTTCTTTGTGCTTTGGTTTTGGGGCTCTTCATTCTTGATAGGTGAGGAAATAAATTTCCTATTGGTTGGTGTGTGTGCATCTAGCAGAAAGTTTAGTTTGGAAGTAGATATGCAAGGGGCCCATGTCTCCTTGTGCATTTGTATAAAGATATGCACCAGGTTGCTTATTGAGGAGGTAGATCCATTTCTACTAGTGTGACCTTACTTATATGGGCCTAGGAGCACATCCCGGTTACCAAGCCTAATGGAATCTTCGAACAAGATCTAGAGGATCCATATTCTTATAGATATGGTGACTTCCTTAACTACACTTGGCCGAGGAAGCTACCTTATTGGCACCATGTGATAGATGATATGCCTAGTTTTATTTGGAGATCATGGTTGGGATGTGAGGCATGGAATGATGACTAGGATAATTTTCCATATTGTAGATTGACTCGGTGGCTTATTGGTTGTGTTCATTCCTTGTTAGAGATATATCTTTCTAATCATGTTTGTCGACAGTTCGGTGAGAGATAAGGCCATTTTTTGGATGCCTAATTTCAGTAGGACCACTAGAGACGTATGAGTATGGGGTTTACAAGTTGATTGTGATGTTGTTGTCATAGTGTTTAGTAAACTTGTCCCCTTTGGATGGGGGTGGCAAGTTGGTCTTGTAGATCCTAGGTCTATCCTAGATTTTGATTAGTGGTGGGCTAGGCGTATCCCATTGAGGTTTACAAATCCTACTAGTGTGGTGGTTGTTGGGAGAGTAGGGATTACTAGTCATCATGGTGAGTGACAATGAGTTTAGATCATTTATTAAGCAGCTCGACAGAGCTCGATAGGATGGGTGACAGGATGAGCATGATGATCCTATGCAATAGGATTAGGGATAGGTTTCAGGTCCTCCCCCACCACCTGGAGATGGAGTAGTACAACTATCTCAGAACAACAAGAGACATGGAGGTAGTGTGGTGATAGGCTATGGAGGCTCATATTGTTACATTGACTGTGGAGAGAGACACAACTAGGTAGGAGAGAGATGGAATTAGGACAGAGCAAGAAACTGAGATTGGGCATCATCTTATTATAGAGGTACAGTTACAAGTTATTACCACTAAGAGGGATAGCCTTAGGATAGGGCGTGATGGCCTCCATGCAGATTGAGATTGGTTGATGAGGGAGGCTACATATTATCATACTTTTTATGATGCATTTGTACATAAGGATCAATGGTGACTGCGCTTTGGAGAGCCTAATACTGCTATGAGTGTCGAGTCAGGTGGCCACTCAGTTAGATGTTTGCCAGTTATGCCTCAACCATCCCCTCATTAGAGCGAGCATTAGTCAAGATCCCCTCCTCTAACTAGGAAGTAGGATTATATGTTCTTGATGTTTATGTTGTTTATTTTTTAGAGACTCATTATAGACATGATTTGTTATATACATTCATCAGCCCAACTGAGGCCTTGTATATATGTATTTTTGTATTATGATATCACACATGTTTATACAATGATGTGCCTAACATTCTCATTTATTATGATGATATATATATGAGATGTACATGCTTTGATTCAACTTCATTGTGTATTATCTAATGATCATGGATGATGATGTATATATGCTTATGTTTATGTTTTGTACTTTTCTGATGTATGCATATGATATGGATGGATGGATAATCAATATATCTACATGATATATGATGTTTTATTGTGTATAGGATAGATGTTGACTATACATGGTACATGATTTTTTTATTGCTTTATTATCATCATAATATGTATTGATGAAATTGTGGATACAAGATGCATGTGCTACTAATGATATTATGATGTAGGATGGATGTTAGTTAGAAGAAATGTTTGGATGATGTATAGAAATTTGATATTATTAGTTATTGATGATTTTTTTTTCTTTGCATAGAGGCTTTGTATCTTTAATAATCATTTTTGATGTAGTAAATAGACACGACGCATCAAGGTATTAATAACCAAGGTGTCATTGTATCCATTGTATTTACTTTGACTCAACATACAAGGAATATTCTTGCTCATACTAGACATACAAAAACCTTGTTTACAATATATGGTTGAGTTGTGTTAAAACTTTTCGGGCCAATTACATACAGAGGTATTAAATACCTAGCATGCAAATGCTATATGAATTGTCTCAAAGCAACTTTCATACATCAAAAAAAGCAAGTATTTTCCACGGTAGTATCAAAAAATCATATAAAAAATAGAAAACTAAAATTATGCTCAATTTCTCGTGTTCCTTGCTCTCTAAATCCTTATGGACATCCTCGAGAGATCCTCAGAATGAGTCAATAAAATAAATTAGAATGATAAGACTATAAAAAGATAAATTAATGTTGTTGTACCACTTTCCATATCTACTTTGATGTTTTAGGCTATTATCCAGTGTTGATCATTTCTATCGTAGGAATGGATCCATTAAGACATAACTCAGGATGTTGTTGGTGAATTGTCAAAAGCTAGGTAGTTAACACTTTGTCATTGTTTTCATCTATTTGTAATCAAAGATTTTTTATTGTTTTCTTGAAAGTTATAGCTTTTTTATGTTTGATTTGTTTGTTTCTTTTGGCGAAGGGTGAGGATGATGATTTTTTTATTATGGATGAAAATTTTATTGCATTTGTTGATGATGGATCTAGGTGTTGAATAGTTAGGATAACTGAGAGGGGGGTGAATTAGTTATTATAAAACAAATTTCTTAACTTTAATTGATCCAGATCAATCTTAATTCAATCAAATATTAATGACCATGAAAGCACAAAATAACACCATGCACAATGAACACTAGAATTTATGTGGAAACACAAGGGAAAAACCACGAAGAATAATAATTCTCAATTATAAAGCACTAGTTGAGGTGATTTTTTACAAGGGCTCACTACCGGTTGGGCTCACTATTGTCTATTATATCCTAAGATACAAAAGGGGCTCACTACCAAAAGAGAAAGGCTCAGTGCCTATAGAAAATGGCTCACTACCAACAGAAGAATGATGAAAGGAAATCCACCACTGAAAGAATTGTCACAAACAAACACTGGATAAAATTTCACTATTTGTTGCCTCCAATCATACACTTTCATGTACTTGGCGATGTCTAGATATTTAGATTCAAATTCATCACACTTGCTTTCATCATTCCATGCTTCCATAATCTCTCAAGTCAGCCAAACATAATTTCATGATCTTCTTTGTCATCCAAATATAATTTGAAATAGGTCACCATAAATAAATTCCCATGGTGGAGATGAATGAAATGTGGACCACATAGAACCTCATTTCTCAAATCAACATGCTACATGATATCCAAAACCAAATAATGAGATATACATGTTACAATGCAAATCATGTGTCAGAGCACATTAACCAACTACTAGATTGGTCTGGACCCAAAGAATGTAACTTATTGTGTTACAAGAGGAACGAGACCATGAAAAATACAACCCAAAACAGATCTCTATAGTATGATATCTAGAACTAGGCCAATCTAGATCACCAAGGCACCAAAACAAAACTTTGGTCAAATAACCAAGATATGTTGACATCAATGACAACCATTAATGACAACAAGCAATCAACATTATCTCAACACTTTCCATTAGTAGGACCCATTTGGTTTTCTAATTTTATATTATATTTTTTTATTTTCAGGGGACTAACCTAGGGCCTTGGGGGTTCATCAAAGAAAAAACTTTCCTACGTTGTACATGTAGAGGCTTGTAATTCACTTGGTTTGATAATGACATGTTTTTTAATTTTCTATTTTTTTAATGTTCTTGTATTTTTAAATTTTTGACTAATTTGAAAGAAAGCATGATAAAAACCTAAGGAGATTGACCTAAGGCCTCAAGGGCTAATAAGGTTTTCCTACATTGTACATGTAAAGACCATGTAGTTCGACTGTTGTTGACTCGAAGCATAACATGTTTTTTGGATTTTATGTTTTTGATTTTGTTTTTTTTCCAAATGCTTTTTGTTCTTTGGATGTTTTTGACCATGATAGAATGCACAAGGATCTAATCTAATACTAGTTTTGGGAGGTTTTCCCCAATTCGAGACAAGATTACCTTCACTGGGAGAGACAAACATTGATTTTGCAACAAGGTAAAATACTTAATCAGTCATCAAGCCATGGTTGGACATATGTTTACTATGGAACAACTAGGTGGATGTTTCAGATAGTTTTGATAGATAATGATGCAAGTTTTATTCAAACGTAGCACTTGTTTTCTAGGCTTTCACTATGGTACCTATTCTAGAAGCACCACAAAGTGGTTTTCACTCAAAGAATATTTTATTTCTCTTTACTATTTTTCTTTCCTTTTATTTTTTTTCTTTTTCATCTTTTTTATTTCTTTTGGATTTTTACCCTTTTACCTAGGGTATGTTGATGTGCTTATGTGAAGACCTTCTTGATGTGGTTGTTGTTTACTGGTTGGCTAAGGATTCGCCTTTAGGAGTATCCAACTGATAAGCTCCTAAACTGTAGCTTTCTATGATAATGAATGGGCCTAACCAATTGGGTTCAAACTTACCTTTTCCATCTTGATTTAGCTATACCTTTTGATTCTCTTTGAGTACCAATTCACTAATTTGAAAGTTTCTACATTTTATCCTTTTATTGTAGCTTTGTTTGAGCCAATTCTAATAAACTTGAACATGGTTTCATGCACACAACAACCTTTCATCTAGGAATTCCAACTCATTCAATATGAATACCCAATACTCTTTATTGTTGGCCATGCCTTTTAGTGAGATTCGCAGTGAAGGGATTTCAAATTTGATAGGTAAAACAACTTTAGATCCATAGACCAAGGAAAATGGTGTGGTACCTATGGGTGTATGAATACTAGTTCAGTAAGCCAGTAAGGTTGGGTTCAGTTGCAAATTCCAATCATGGTCGACATCATTAATAGTCTTTTTTAGTATTTTTAGAATAGTTTTGTTAGATGCTTCAACGTTCACCATTTCCTTCGGGGTAGTAGGGCATGGAGAATCAATGGTGGATAGAGAACTTGGAACAAATCTCTTTAACATCTTGGTTCTTGAATGGGGTTCCATTATCTATTATGATGGTTTGGGGAATTCAATATCGACATATCTGATAATTTAGGATGAACTTTGATATCTGTTTACCAGTGATGTAGGTTAATGAACTTATGTCCATTTGAGGATGTAGGAGAGATCTTACCTACCAAGTCTAATCCCCATTATGAAAATGTCCATGATATCATGATACCTATCTTAGCTCCTATGTTGGGGTGTGAATGAGGTCACTATGTTGCTGAGATTGGGTACATTTTCTTGTGTAGGCAATAGCTTCTTGTTCCATAAAGGTCTAATAGTATCTTTTTTTTAGTAACTTTTGTGCTAGGTTAGGTCCGCTAGAGTGGTACCAACAAATGCCTTCATGTACCTCTTGTAAGGTGGTTTTTGCTTCTTCTATGTCAAGAAATTGGAGTAAAGTACCCTCTAAACTTCAACGATATAAGGTGTCTCCTAGGACTATGAATTGGGAAGTCCTATGAGAAAAAGTGTTTTTTTGGGTGGTTTTCAAGTGAGGTGCTATGATTCAATGTTGGATATAGTCAAATGTATCATGGTACCATGGTGAGTTGGGACTAACAACAAAAAACACTAGTTCTAATTCTAGGATATTGAACACTGGTACGAGTAGTTGTTTCACAAGGAATTCATACTTAGAGATGTTCTATGGAATATCAAGAAGCAAACCTATCATTTCTATTGCATCCACTACTCTATTGTTGATCTTGGGAACCTATTCAAAGTTTATGGTGACAAAATATTTCTTAAAATTTTCCACCATTCTCTTATATCGCATCAACTTGTCATCTTTTGTTTGATACTCATTGTTTACTTTCCTGATTACTAGTTGAGAATCTCCATAAACTTGTATTTCATTAATCCTCCATTCTATTGCCATTTTGAGTCCTATGATTAGTGCTTCATACTTTTAGGTGTTATTTGTGCATGAGAAAGCAATTTTGTAGGGCCCTTAGGTATACTATCTCCCTATGGTGTGAGAAATAATATACCTACTCTTAAGCTGTTTTGAGTGTGGGATCCATCAAAATACAAGGTCCAATGACTTTTCTATTATGTTAGTAATATGCTTTCATTTGGGAATTCTGCTATGAGAGGTTGGTGGTTTTCTATTGGTGCTTCTACTAGTTGATCTTCTATGATATGTCCTTTGATGGCTCTCTTTTCTATATATACTCTATGTCAAACTCTATGCCTATTAGAGCTTCTTTTTCTATTAGGTACTTTAGTGGATCTACTTTTGAGATTAGCTTTACTTTTTTGTTCAAAATATAGTATCTCAATTTCTATTCCATAAAGACAATAGAGAGACATGCTCTTTCTATGTGTGAATAGTTCAATTCATATCCCACCAGTGTCCAACTAATGTAGTAGACTACTCTTTCTTTGTTATTATCATCTAGTTGTGCTAAGAGAGCTCCTAATGTTGATTGTGTTGTACACACATATAGTATCATTGCTTTATCTGGAATAGGAAACATTAGTACTAGAGGAGTAAGTGGATACTCTTTGACTTGCTGGAATGCTTGATCACATCTACCATCCCACTCGAATGTGATATCTTTGTGTAGGAGATGGGTAAAGGGGTGACACTTGTTTGCTTGCATGATGAATCACTTGATGGATTGTAGTTTCCCCTATAGACTTCTTAACTACTTTAATGTCTTTGGAGGGGGCATCTCTTATATAGATTTTACTTTTACAAGATCTAATTTGATTCCTTTTCTTGATACTATGTACCCTAGTAGTTTTCTGTATGTTTATACTCTGAATACACACTTTTTCAGATTAAGCCTCAAGTTATATTATTTTAATCTATCAAAAACCTTTGCAAGATTCATCTAGTGGTCTTACCTTTTGATGGAATTCACTAGTATTTCATCCAAATGGTCCTCCATAATTATATGCAACATATCATGAAATATTGTAGTCATTGTGTGTTGATAAGTCGCTCCTAGTTTCTTTAGACCAAATGGCATGACATTCTAGTAAAAGGTTTCCCATGCAAAAGTAAATGTTGTTTTATGTTGATCGTCACAAGATATTTTTATTTTACTATAGCCTGAGAATCCATCCATTAGTGACATCATTTCATGCCCTACTGTTAGATCTACAATAGGGAATTCATCTTTTGGACAAGCTTTGTTTAGATCTCAAAAATATGTGAAAATTCTTATTCCCCCAATGGGTTTTGATACCAATACTAGGTTTGATATCCATTCTGGATAATCAATTGGTCTTATGAAACAAACATCTACCAATTTCTTCAACTCTACTTTCACTTAAAGTGCTAGCTAGGGATGTATCTTTCATAGTTTTTTCTTTATGGGTTTAGCTCATGTGAATATGGTTAGATGGTGTACGAACAATGCTATATCTAGCCCTGGCATGTTAGCATATGTCCATGTGAATTTTATCTTCCTTTCACTGATGAACATTGAGAAGTTCACTTTCTCTTTAGGATTAAGTGACGCTACATGGTATATGATCTTGGGTGCTTCTGCTATGCTAACATTTATAGGTTTTGTTTCTTCAACTAGGAGTGTCAACTTCTCTTGATACTTAGAAATAGGGAGATTGAATTCTCCATCTTCAATTACCTCGGAGAGGTTTTCACCCTTAGATTCATCCTTTATTTTTCTCTTTTTCAGGATCTAATAGAGCCACATCATGGTTTTCCCTATGGGATCTCGTGCTGATTTTTACATTATCTTTTCCAATTTTGCAACTAAAGGACACAATCTCCCTCTGAAATATGCTTTTTGTTCGAGTTCCATGACAAACCCTGCTTTATGATCTCCTTATGGTATATTGGTTTGAATCCCAATAAAATCTATAATATCTTTATCATTTTGGAATTGATCCAAAAGAGGCGTATGGTGTTGTTGATCCTAATCTATCAATTGTGGATAGAAAAGTGGTAGGTTGCCATCATTATCTGCAAAGCTTATGGAAGTTGTCAAAATGGTCAATATGGCTCTGGCATCTTTGTCCCATTGGGCATCTAGGTCATTTTCACTAGAGGTGTCAAAGGAAGGGGGATCCCATTCATATTCTTTAGAGTCTATTTCATAAGTATAATTTTTAAATGTAGGGTTGCTAGTTTGGATAGGGAATATACTTATGCTAAAGCTTTCAAATAAGTCCTCAATGGGTAAATCAATGTCTATAAGGTGGTAGATATCTGATGTCTTAACGTTAGTAGAAGGAGCTCCTTTCTTAAAAGAGGTACGTCCAATGTTTCAAGTAACCACATATATCAAACCATAGCCTAGTCCAATATTCTTCTTTCTTTTTTCCACTATAATAGGTTCTTATTTTCCTTGTTTATGTCATCGAAGGCCACCTTTTCTAGTGTATCCATTTTTTTAGCTAGTTCATACCCTTTACTACTAGGATCAATTAGAAGGGGTTGTAGCTATTTTGGTTCCTTTTGGTCTTCTTTGTAGATCATTGATAAAAGGTCCTCTTTGAATATCTCCTCATTGTTGATATCTCCCCACTTGGTAAAGATCATGAATTTTTCTACCATTTTTACTACTTGAACATGTTTGATCTCCTTAGGCCCTCCATAATCCTTTGGTGTTGGGGGAAGCATTCCAATGAAAAAGGTTTGATTCAATTGATAGTTCCCATTACAATTGTCAAGTACTTGAATCTTGGAATCATATTTTGGTTTCTCACTTGATAGGGGTTTAGCTGAGGTTGATGGTAGTGTTGATGGGTCAACATATGAGGAGTGAAAGGATATATCATTACTAGGTATACACTAGATTTTTTTGTATTTATCCTCCAATTTTGCATAGTAGTGGAAGGGTTCAAGATCAACATATAATGTAACCTCCTTTCCTTCATGAGGAATTTTTAGACATTGGTGAAATGTAGATGGAACTACCTATAGTGCATGAATCCATGGGAATTATAGAAGAATATTATATGCTAGCTAAAGGTCCAATACCTGACATGTGGTTTCTATTGTTTCTGGTCCTATCTATATAGGTATCCTGACTGTCCCTTCTAAATTTCATTCTAGGTCATCATAATCCCTTATAGTTATGCTTGTTCCCTTATCAATTATACCATCAAAATACCCTAGTTTTTTTACAAATTTCAAGGTACAAATATTCAAACTTGCACTATTATCTATCACTCTATCAATACTCTTTTTACCATATGTTTATCGACACCAACCTCTATATAGAGTGCTTGGTTTTGGAATCACTTCTATTGAAGGTCTTGGCCATGATCTTTCCAACCATGGATTGAAACTGATCAGGATTGAGGTAATTAGGGATTGATGTTTCTAAAGCTTTCTCTTGTATTTTCATATATGTGGGTGATAATTTTAGCATATAGAATGGAGATCAAAGTGAGAGTCTCCTTCAGTTGTTCCAAAATACTATAGTCATTGGATGAATTGTTGGCATATGGCTTCTAATGTTGTCATTGATGGCAACTGAAGTCATTCCCATGATCCACAGTTCAATATCTAGTCATACTGGAAGTTAATGTGATACAATGTGTATTATCAGTAGAATACATGTGGAATAGGCTATTCGGTCAAACGACTTCATCGAATCATAATTTTGTGTTGTGTATCTCTAGAATTGATTTTTAAGCATGTGTATTATCTTATTAACAAGTTTTGTTGTGTTGCATTAGTTCCAGTATGAGGTAGGAGGTCCGGTAAAACATTTTTCTATCTATTTGTCTATTGTAGCCGACTCAAAGAAAGTGGCATGTTATGGATGTGTTAAGTGGAATTAGCCAAGATTTTTTCATGTTCAAATATTTAATTATTGGTCCTAGCTATGGACTAGCTAACTTGTTTGGATACGCATCAAATTTATTCATATTTTGGGCTAACAAGTTTCAAATATTCTAAGTTTTATTGAGTCGACTTGTAGCTATTATATCCCCAGTCGTGGATATATTTAGATGATTGATTACAACATTTTGTGTAATGAAGAAGAAGTGTGGGTGTATATTGTGAACATTCAAGAAGCATTTGAGTGATATCATGTGTAGTTGCACTTGCACATAAGGGTTTTGTGTGTGAACTTGAGTAGAGCAGAGCATAAATTCAATATCAGTCAGAAGGATAGAAGTTTGTCATCAAAGCTTAACTGAAACTGAAATCAAGCATTGGTAGATGCTATATTTTCATTCCATTCTCTTTTGTATCTATTCCAAACATTTGTAAGGATAGTAAATCCATTTTGAGCAGTGAGCTCTAGGGAATGAGCCTGAATGCAAGTGCATTCCCATTTTGTAATATTTCTATTGAGTATACTTAGAAATTATTGTGGATTGGCCATCCACCATGGTTTTTCCCCTAATAGGTTTTCCATGTAAAAATACTTGTGTTATGGTTGTGTGGTTTCTTTCTTTCGATTTTTGCATATTGATTTTAATTAAATGTTTTAAGCAAATTAAGGATCAGAAAAAAATAAAAATTGAAGAACATTAATTTACCCTCCCTCTCAGTGTTGCTTGTTTCCAACAATTGGAATCAGAGCTAGTTCCTCGAAGGAAGTTTAACAACTTGGGGAGATCCTGGAAGTGTTCTTAATGGATACAAGCAGTCTCCAACAAAAACTTATGGTGGCTTTGGATGATCCTGACCAGTCAAAATATTAGATCCGGGAATTGCAAGATAATCTTGAGAATGCAGAAAAATTCATCGAGTCCTTAAAATAAAAGATCAATGAATCAAGAGATAAAAGGAAGGAATTGTGTGGTCAGCTAAAATAGAAGAGAAAAATTGTGGAAGATGATCAACTCAGTCAGGATTTGAAAGAGAAAACAAAAGAATGTGAAAAGTTTTCCCAAGAAAATGTTTCCTTAAAGCATGAGATGGAATCTATCATGATGAAGATGACCAAGGAATTTGAGGAAAAAAAGAAGAATGAAGAAAAGATTGTACAATCTTTGAAATAAAAGTCAAAACAATGTACTCGACTAGATAATGAATTGGAACAATCCAAGAACAATGAAGAAGAGCTTGAAAAGCAACTTAATGAACTCATAAATGAACTTGCAGTTGCAAATGAGTATAAGGAGAAATTCAATGCAAGCTCAGCCAAACTTGATGAACTAATCAAGGGACAAAGGACTAATGGCGACTGACAAGATCTTGGATATGAAGAAGGAGAAAGCTCTAGATCTGGACAAAGGAGCTCTAGACAAAGGAATCCTGGACAAAGAAAATTCAGACAAGGAAACCAGATGAAAGGACCCAAAAGGAATTCGGTAAGGAAACCTAATGCTCAAAAAATTAATGGCTATTGCTATACCTACAATAAATTTGGTCATATGGCTTCTCAGTGTAGGAGTAGAGTGAATGCAAGTGAACCATCTTTCTTAGGTCAGTGTTTTAATTGCTATAAGTATGGACATAAGTCAAGTGAATGTAGAATTATGATAGACAAAATTCAAAGAAATTTTAGATGTCATGCATGCAATAGATTTGGGCATATTGCTAATCACTATAGATCAAGACTAAGTTAGTGGAACAATTGGCCTAGTCAGAGAAGTGTTGTGTGCTACAGCTGCAATAAATTTGGTCACACTTCTAGATTCTGTTAGAACAGAAGAGGTCCAATAAAATAGAACATGCAACTTGATGTTAAAGGAAAAGGGAAAGTCACTACTGATGAGATCAAGAAGAAAATGCAGAAGAAATGGGTGAAGAAGAATTCCTCTATAGAAGGAAATGGACCCACACCAGAAGCCACTTCTGGTAATACTTCAGGTAATTGATCTCAGGCCTCTATTATAGGGGGATATATCAAGAAAAACTCCCAAACCCCTTAAAAGTGATTGCTATTGGAATTTGGATGAGCCTAGTAGAAAATTGGATATTTTTTAGACATTGTGAAATGAATCTAAGGCATCAACGGAGAATAGTGTAGATCCACAAGAATTATCTATCTCAGAACTTAAAAGACAGTAAACTAGTTGAGTTAGGTCAAGGGAATTTATTGCAAAAGTAAAAAGTTAGGTTTGAAGGAAATAGAAGACCGGCCTTCACTTTCATTTGTCACATTGCATTTGGACGAAAGAAGTTTGGAGTGCTCAGAGGTGATCTTTTCCAATTTATGAAAATATTTAAGCAGAGAGGAGAATCTACGATCGAATTTCGCTTTGTCTTCGAAAGGTACTTATTGCAAAACCTGTGCAATTGTTTGCCTACAAATATGTATACCCCTCTTATAGTTGAAGTCAAGGATAGGTCGTGGTAAAAATTCAAATGGCATCCATATAAGTCTATTGACATAGAACCCCTAGGTGCATTTTTGTCGATTCGGTATAGAGTTCTACATATAGAAGATATTAGGGCATATGTGCATGCTAATATTGAAGATTTGGGTAGTTCACAGTTGTTGGAATTATATTCTAATCACATATTCCAAGAGGATTTCTCTGTGAAACCTGAATTCCAAACTCTAGTGGACAAGAAATTTACACAGTTTGCAAAGTTTCCTATATTTGAAGAGGATGAGTGGGTTTGATACATATTGAGTCGTGTGCATGGTGAATTTATGTGGCTGGATGTACCATTCAAAATTTCCAAGGAAGCTATTTGTGCAGTTACAGGGTTGAATTCCTCTAGAAGACTTCTAGTTTTGAAGTTGGTAAAGAATGATGAGGTTACCAAAGCAACTGGCTCACATTGAGACAAAAGGGCAATGACTATAGAACATATTGCCAAAGTTGATGTAATATTTGCATCCATGGTCATAGGTTACAAGATTTACCATTCAAGCTAGGAGAATTTTGTATCTAGCACAACTATTTTTATAGCATATGAAATGATCAAACAAAATGAAGATTTTGATCTATGTGAGTTGCTCAGAGGTCAACTATTGGACAATATGAGAAAGATCAAGAAAGAAAAAAAGAATGTGTTCAAGTTTAGAAACTTGTTAATCTGCCTATATTTCTACTTCACTGGTGAAATGCTAGGAGTTGGTAAAGTTCAATGGCATAATGATATGCCAATAGCTATTCAAATCTAGGATGTACTATGTTCACTTGGTGATCTACAGACCCACAATACAATCTTGTGGGGTCATTTCAAAAATTTCCAAATCTTAATGCATACTAGAGAGAGAATTCCAACCGCAATAGTGGAATAGTATAAAGACACCATATGCTTCATGACAGACATTGACCAGTATTACATGGAAGTGGTTGATCCTAGAACTGTTTGGATCATGCCGATGTGATATGAAGTAGATGAAAATATTTTGAGGATGCATGTTTAACATCTACTAAATTCTCCATTGGATCCTCATGAAAAAAGGTTTGGCACCTATGTAGAGAAAAGCCAAAAAGTTCACTCTGATTTGAGAAAGCCCATGTCAATCAAAAAGGTGAGAAAGGAAAGAAAAGATTTTGCAGAACTAATGGGTCTTCCAGTTGTAAAACTGACAGAAATAAGAAGGCAAAGAGATGAAGCTGAAGCAACCAAAAAAAAGGAAAAGGCCTCATCTGTTGGTCTAGGAACATCCTCTTTTAACACCAGATCAACCCAGCATTCCCCTACAACATAGTTGAATCTAGCCGAAGCCTCCAGGAGAAGAAAGAAGAATAAAAGCTCAAGAACTTACAAAGTTGTATCGGCAGATGAAGAGGAAGAAACTGACTCTGAAGAAGTAGTAAGAGAATTAAAAGCTTCCAGGACTCATGCTATTAATCTAAACAAGAGAAAACCTTCTGGAAAAGGTAAAGAAGCAAAGAAAAGTACCAAAGTTGACAAGCCCAGTATGTCAGTTGAGGAAGTTGAAAATGCAGTAGTAAATGTTGTAAATCTCATACCACTTTGTGACCTGTATGAGACTTTTGATGATTCCGATAAGAAGATTCTTGAAGAAGCTACTCTTAAGCACTTGAATTTTTTCAACAAAACTCTTGTTGAAATCATGTTTGGCTTTCCTACAAGCCTATATAATGCATTGGAAACTAGAAGAGAGAGTGCCAGAATAGAGGAAGAAAATATAAGGAAAAGAGCTCTAGCTGATTTGTGCTCAAAAATATCAATTGAAGAAATGGATTTATTTCTCCTAAAGGTTAAAAATAAATTCAGAAGCAAGTCTAGAGTAAATAAACTCATGATTGGTGACACTAATGAAGTTTTTAATGAAACTATGGTAATTTTGGAAGAAGCTTTGTCAAAGGAAAAGTTACATATTGAGGAGATCAATTCTAAACATGCTCAAGGAAATGAGGAAGTAAATGAGGAGGTAAATGTGAAAAAAGAAGGGAATGTGAATGAGGAAGACATGAATGTGTCTAATCCTCCAGTGTTTGAGGCTAATTTTTCCTCTCCAAATGCTGAAAACTCGGAGACACTTGTTGTATCTAAGGTCCAAACTGAGGCAGTTGGTAAAGAAAAAGAGACACATACTGAAGAAACTGAAATGCTTAAAGCCAATCCTAAAGTAGAATCTCAAGTTGAAAAGAAAAAGGTGCAAGAAATCAGGATAGAGGAAGTGAAGGAACCTTTATTGGAGCAACATGATGAGCTAGATCCTAAGTTGGATGAAAACATAATTAATCTT
This sequence comes from Sequoia sempervirens, assembly GCA_007258455.2. NCBI lineage: Eukaryota > Viridiplantae > Streptophyta > Pinopsida > Cupressales > Cupressaceae > Sequoia > Sequoia sempervirens. Next base: position 265,614,748 of record VDFB02353493.1, read on the forward strand.
TCCACTCTGTCTCCAATCTAGATGACAAAGGTAGCAGAAATTCCCCAAGCCAAAGCTAGTGAAAGGATATTGAAATCTCACATTGAGGATAGTGAACTTTTGAAACTTGCATCTGGAGTCTTGCAAAAAATAATGCCTACTTATGTTGTGGACCCATCAGGATCTTCCTCTAGTGAGTTGAAAAAGTTAATAAGCTTTGTAGATTCTCATTTCAAATCTTTTGAGAAATCGTCCCTAGATAAAGTCAAGAAGGATTTCAAAGAGATGAGGATTAATAGCCTAAAGGAATTGATTGCCAGAGATAAAAATTTGTTAGGATCCTACATAAATAATATTCAAAGCACTATATATAAAGGAGGAAAAGTGTACAAGTCCTACTTAGTCTTGTCAAAATTTACTGAAGCAAATGAGAAGTAGGTGAAAGATATTGAGCAGTAGTTGGTTACTATTTCCAACACATTTGACCCATTCATAGGCAGTATTTGTCATCAAGATAGTTAGGTAATATCTTTTCTCAATCAAATAAATATTCTGAAGGTTGAAAATGAAAGGATTATTGGTAGAGTAAGTGAACTCAGGGGGCTAATAAGTCCAAAAATTGAGATGATGGTGAATTCTCTGAAAGAAGCTAAAAGTGCTATAACCACCCCTGACCCAGTGAACCTCGAAGCTGATGAAACCTTGTCATATCTTCTTTGTGGTAACATTGCAATTTTGGAGAGTCTAAAATGTGTGTGGGACTCAAAATTAAGTGGACTAAATAATGTCTTTGCAGACGTCTTCAAATTTTTGTAAGTCTTCAAATATGGTTGTACAATTTTGCAAATTTTTGGGTGCCCCAATTTCTTCATTGATGTCAAAGCGGGAGAGAGTGAAGTGGAAAAGGTTTTAGGGGGAGTTGTATTCTACATTTTGGAAGTATACTTATTAGTTTTGACACTTAGTTAGTTTTCACTAAGTGTTGCCATCAATTCCAAAGGGGCAGATTGTTAGAATATGGCTTATAATTTTGTCACTAATGGCAACTGAAGTCATTCCCATGATACACAGTTCAGCATCCAGTCATACCAGTAGTTAATGTGATACAATGTGTATTACTAGTAGAATACATGTGGAACAGGGTATCCAGTCAAACAGCTTCACTAAATCATCTTTTTATGTTGTGGATCTCTATAATTTCTTGTTAAGCATGCGTATTATCTTATTATCAATTTTTTTTGTGTTGCATTAGTTGCAGTACAAGGTAGGAGGTCCAGTAGGACATTTTTCTGTCTATTTGTTTGTTGTAGCTGACTCAGAGAATGTGGCATGTTGTGGATGTGTTAAGTGGAATTAGTCAAGATGTTTTCATGTTCAAATATTTAATTATTGGTCCTAGCTACGGACTAGCCGACTTGCTTGGATATGCATAAAATTTATTCATATTTTGGTTCAACAAGTCTCAAATATTCTAAGTTTTATTGAGCCGACTTGTAGCGATTATATCCCTAGTCGCGGATATATTTAGATGATCGATTACATCATTTTGTGTAATGAAGAATAAGTGTGGGTGTATATTGCAAACATCCAAGAATTATTTGAGTGATATCATGTGTAGTTACACTTGCGCATAAGGGTTTTGTGTGTGAACTTGAGCTGAGCTGAGCAGAAATTCAATATCAATCAAAAGGACATAAGTTCATCATCAAAGCTTAACTAGAACTACAATCAAGCATTGGTAGATGCTATATTTTTAGTTTATTCTCTTTTGGATTTATTCCAAACCTTTGTAAGGACAGTAAGTACATTTTGAGCAGTGAGCACTAGGCAGCGAGCCTGAATGCAAGTGCATTCCCATTTTGTAATATTTCTATTGAGTATACTCATAACTTATTGTGGATTGACCATCCACCATGGTTTTTCCCCTAATAGGGTTTCCACGTAAAAATCCTTGTGTTATGGTTGTGTGGTTTCTTGCTTTTAGTTTTTGCATATTGATTTTAATTAAATGTTTTAAGCAAATTAAGGATCAAAGAAAAATAATTAATTTTTGTAGAACACTGATTCAGCCCCCCCTCTCATTGTTTATTATTTCCAACATGACTTAGCTATGGGTCTAGGTGGGGCTCCTTGTATTGTTACTTTCCCTCGATAGGTAGTTACATTACATTCGAGGTCCCTACCTCCTATCATTAACACATTGATCCTAGTGTCATCTTCTTGGCAGAGGATACCTAGGAAGGTGTCACCATAGGTGTAGTTAGCACTATGTTAGCCTTTGCCTTTTCCTTTTTCATTATTCTTAGTATTGTTCAAAATTTTTTTTTGTAGATTTGGAGGTCATTTTTTCCAGGATTTTGTTTGATAACCACTTCTCCCTTGTTAATCAAGTCTTGTATTATATGTTTGAGTCTCATGCAATTGTTCACCGTGTGCCCTTTAATCTTATGAAACTCACATAAGTCCCCTTCATTGTACCATGGTGTTTTGAAACTTGGCTCTTCATAGTTTGGGCAATCATTCACCTTGATGAGGTTTTGTTGAACTAGTTTGTGCATGATTGTCTCAAGAATTCTCCTAAGGTAGTAAATTTCCTCCTTAGTTGATCATATTTCCTTCGTTGTCCTCCTTGATTTTTTGTTGGTTAACTGCTTGATTGTTTTGGGGATAGGTGAGTTGGTTCTTTTATACATTGTTGGAAGCATAGCTTGTTTGTGAAACTTGGGGTTTGTTTTGAGGTACATTGAGATTTTGTATGTTCGATATAGCTCTATCATCAACTATTCCATCCTTTTTAACATTTTTATTCTTGGACCAAATCTTAGGTTTCTCACTAGAAGAATTATCTCTTGGGTTCTTTAGATTAATCACTCCCCTTGCTATGAGCTCTCTTTCAATGTGTAGTCCCTATTGAATAGTCTCTTCGAAGTTAGCAGGGCATAATATAGTGAGCTTATAATTTATCTCTACTTGGATATTTGAAACAAAGATATTCACCAATTATTTCTTGGGAATAGGCCACTTGCACCTACTAGCTTTATGTCTTCATCTTCATAGGTAGGATGTAAAGGATTCTCCTTGACTTTGTTTAATCTTGTAGAGGTTAGTGATCGGGACATCCTATTCTATGTTGAATGAGAAGTGGCTCACAAACTCGGTAGTTAGTTTGTCAAAACTTTTAATACCTAGTGGTAGATGGGAGAACCATTCTATAGCATGACTAGTAATACTGCATGGAAAAAGTATCATTAGGTAAGAATCATTGTTTTGTACTTCCATGCAAGCTACTGATAAATATTGCACATGTTTTATCAAATCTCATTTTCCCTTGTACTTGTCAAACTTAGGTATTTCAAAATTTATAGGAAAGGGGAGCATTGTAATAGAGCAATCAAAAGGAAGTGGACATATATCTCGTAGAGTGTAGGTCTTCTTGGGTTTTCCAATTTGCATGTTTGATATCCTTTGATTTATTGCTTGTAGTTGTGTGCCTACCTCTATGTTTGGAACATTTTTTTTGGATCTTATGCGTAGTAACATTGTTTTCGTACCATTTTTTTTTGGTCATAAGGTGGGTATTGTGGAGTTATAAGACCTTGGTAACCATGTTGGGTGGAAAGAGGGTTAGGTCCTTATTGAATGTAAGGAGGGTTAGGTCCTTGTTGAATGTAAGGAGGGTTAATTCCTTGTTCAAAGTAAGGAGAGTTATGTCCTTATTGTGTGGAAGGAGGGTTAGGTCCTTTTTTATTTTGTTGAAGAGAGGTACCTTGATAGTGCATTGGTGGTACTCCTTGTTATGGTTGATTCTGCTGAAGGGTACCCTAGTAGTGTGTTGGTGGTAAACCTTATTGTTGGGATGAATTGTATTGAAGGTTACCCTAGTAGTGTGTTGGTCGTACACCTTGTTGATGAGATTGTTGATTAGAAAGGGTACCATGTGGCACACCTTGTTGTTGGCATTAGCTATTTTGAAGGTTACCCTGATAGTGCTTTGACGGTACACCTTGTTGATGGAACTATTGATTGGAAAGGGTACCATATGGTACACCTTGTTGTTGGAATGATCTATTTTGAAGGTTACCCTGATAGTGCATTGGTGGCACACCTTGTTGTTGGGATTGTTGATTGGAAAGGGTACCATATGTCACACCTTGTTGTTGGGACGAACTGTTTTGAAGGTTACCCTGATAGTGCATTGGTGGTACACCTTGTTGATGGTACTATTGATTGGAAAGGATACCATGTGGCACACCTTGTTAATGTTGATTAGGAAGGGGACCATGTGGCCCACCTTGTTGTTGATTGGAAAGGGGACCATGTGGTCCACCTTTTTGTTGACCTATTTTTGATTAGGAAGGGGACCATGTGGCCAACCTTGTTGTTGATGTTGATTGGGAAGGGGACCATGTGGCCTACATTAATGTTGGTATTGTTGATTGGGAAGGGGACCATGTGAACCACCTTGTTGATGTTTATTGGGAAGGGGACCATGTGGCACACCTTATTGTTGGTATTGTTGATTGGGAAGGGGACCATGTGACCCATCTTTTTTTTTTATGTTGATTGGGAAGGGGACCATGTGGCCCACCTTGTTGTTGGTATTGTTGTGGAAATTTCCTTTGTTGATTTTTATGTTTTGAGAAGGGTCAATGTATGAAGTATTTTGGGGAATGTACTATCCATTTGGTGGGTTGTTACCTTGTGGAATCTACTGTCCTATTGGTGGGTTGTTACCTCAATGCATGCATTAATATGGAACTCCTTGATATTGTTGGACCACTACCAATTGTTTGATTTGGGATGGTTTTCTAAAAAAAGGTTGTCCATTTTTTGATCATTTCCTTGTGAGAATATTGGTGGCATGTTTGGAATCTCCAATGATTTGGGAATTTATCTCAAAAATAAGTTATCGCCTAAGGGAATGAGGTGAGGATTTTTAAGACCTTCCACGTTAAAGTCTATAGGTAACTTAGCACCACTTTGTGCTAATTTGAAGAAGTAAGTATTTGGATCCTTTCTTAGGAGTTTTCCATCAGTTTAAGCACCTTGAGATTGTTAGAGTATTGAAATAATTCTTCATCATTTATTTCTTCCTCACTATCCACTTCTTCTATGACCATGCCCTTTGGGTTTTGGTTTGATCTATATATTGCTTCTTGTTGTCTACAAATTACCTCTTCCTCACTTGGCGATTGGTTTGATGTGTCCTTAAAAGTGGGTTCTTTTTTAGGAGTTACAAGGTTGCTTGGTCTATAACCCCATGGGTCACTTCCATTGTTTGTGGTGTTTTTTGGGGGCATGCTAGCTCTACTTTTGTTTTCTTCCATTTTTTTGTATTGTGAATGCGTGGTTCTCATAAAAAAGCATCAAAATTTTATGGAAATTTTGGTTATTTGTAACTTTATGGAATGAACTAATGCTTTATTTTTGGGATCTTTTTGTGTTTCTTGAGTGATTTTGGGGTTTTCTATTTTGAAGGATGGTATCTATTTCCATGTCGGAGGTGGTAATTTATGTTGAATACACCAAATACTAAGAGAGGGGGTGAATCAGTATTCTATGAAAACATTTCATTACTAACCATCCAAATATTAACACATATCTAGTTGCAACTATAAACCAAAACATGAAAAGAATCATAACATATCATAACACATTGACACCAGGATTTTTACATGGAAAACCTAAAATGGAAAAAAACCACGATGAGTATTAACTCACAATATATTATAACTGGTTACAAGATATTACAAGGCTCACTACTAGGGCACACTATCCTTGAAAGTCTCACAACCTAATGTGAATACAAAATGGCTTACTGCCAAGATACAAAGAGTGTGGTTCACTACAAAAAGATGAACGAAAGAAGTACACCTTCAAAGTGCTAAGTTCAATTCCAATTAAGCTCTAGAAAACCAAAATCCTGCTCCGGATGTAGTTGTATACAACAACTATCAACAACTTCACACTATAACACTTTTTGCATAGCTTGCATCACCATTCTCCATCTATTCACACACACACACATTTTCTCATCTTAATTACACAAGTATATTTCACATAGATAGATATATAAGGCTACATCTCCATGCATCAATTAGGTTGACCTAATTGGATGTGAATATAAATAATTCAAAGTGACTTGTCGACCCAATTTAAAAATCATTTTGGCACACAAAACAAAATGTATCAAACAAAAATTATGTCGGCCCAAACCCAATAAAGAACACTATAAACATTCATAATACAAGAAGTTCTTAACCCTGTTGGCCAAAAGAATTTCAAACTTCTCCAATTTAGATATCTCAATCAAATCAACCAAAGTTTCTAAAAGCCTATTCATAGTTGTAACTAACACTCCTAAGCAACATATCAAAAAATCATAGGACTATCTTTTATTGATAGAATTTCCAAATAAAAATACTAGATCAGTATAGATACACAATTTACTTAGCCACTTACCAAACAATGTTGGCATCAATGACAACAAACCAAGAGGTCTTCTCCATTTTTCTAAAAATATCCCCCTTTGTCATTGATGGAAACATGTGCCAAAAATGAATCTTTATTCAAAACCAAAATTGTACAAAATTAATGTAATCAACTCCCCCTTTCATATATACAAAAACACAACTATTTTTGGAAAAATAAAACACCAAAACACACCAAACTCTATCATACCCTTCTCTATATAGAACCTTCTCCCCATTTGACATCAAGGATAAAGGACATGGAAAAAGTAAAATAAAATTTCAATCAAGAACTAGGGGAACCTTGTAACTCCTTGAGAATTGCTTCCCAAGTCGGCTTTCCATAATCCCAAACTCCTTTTTCTCTAGTAAGAGTTTTGTGTAGTGATTCTAGTTCTGCTAGGAATTCTTCTCCTTCTTATGGAGTGGACAAAATTAAGTCCATCTTCTCAAGTTTTTCTATATCTATCAATGCACTTGATACAAAGACATGTCTAGACTTTACTAGGTCTCCAAGATGGCCAAACCACCTTATTGCATCTTCTTTTTACCTCCACAAAATGATTTTTTTTTTTTGAAGATCTACAATAGAAGCCCAACCAATGTAATTTCTATCATCTACAACCTCGTAATTTTTTGAGGCATCATCAAGCTAATACTCTATTGAGTCCATTAATTCCTTGATACCTTGAGTGACATCAGGCCACTTGATGTAGTAGAAAAATAACTACTGAGCTTCCTCATCACATAGTATCTTACTTCTTTCAAACTTTGCAAAGCTCTATCATGTGCAATTACACACTTATCTTGCAGAAACAACAATATTTTCTCTAGAATACTTGACTTCAATTCTTTTATAGTTTGTACCTTGAGATGTGATGTGTATTCCTTGACATAATCAACTATAAGCTTTAAGTTCTCAATTGGTGCTAAAGAATTATTAGTTGTGACATCAGGGGTTGTCTCCTATAAAGCTCTAATAGCTTCATTTATTAGTTCATTTCCTTTCTAATATGATAAAGCAGACTCTTGTGTTACAGAGTTGAGAAAAGTGCCACTTAATTTTATTTTGTCACTTGGTGCAATCGTGGTCAAATCTACATAGCCCGGATGTGATGGTAGCTTAATTAGGTGGGGTAGAAGCATAGAATGAACTATTGTTTGCCTTGATAGAAGACCTTTGAGAGTGCTTCTGGATGATTCTCTAATTGGTTTTGACAACTTATAAACTTTGGGGTTTTCTCCTTTACTCTTTCTAGCCAAAATATCTTTCTTGTCTTCCTCTTTCTTCTTTTCTTCTTTTGTTTCTTCTTATTCTTCTCCAAAGGATTTTCCAAAGGATTTGTCTTTGTTTTCTTTCTTCCTTGTATCCTCATCATCCTTGTAGTCATTATTCTTTTTATCCTTGCTTCCTTCACTTTCCTCTTTATCTTTCTCATCCCTATTTCCAATAGATTCATGATGTTCTTGTTGCTTATCACTGGTATGATCTCCATCTTGGTCATCAAAATTTAGCTAGTTGTCTCTTCTGTTTGAGTCAAAGGGAAAGGAGTCTCTGAAACACCATGTATCTCACCAACATTTTCCATGACTATATTATCCATCACCTCTATGACATCAACATGCTTTTGTGCTTGAGTTGTATGGGATGAAGAAATGGTTCTTGCCCCATAAGTCCTTGCCAATTGTTTGATTACATCTTGGGTTTCTTGTCTTACCTTTTCCATACTCTCTTCCTCCTTAGGCATTAACATATTAACTATCTTCTTGAATCTAAACATATTAGAGTATTCTTTTAGTAGATTGACATCTTCTATCTCAATAAAGAGGAACCATAGGAATTTAAGGCATCATTTATCATCTTATCTTCAACATTTACAACCTCTTTCCTTTTGTCTACTAATTCTTTCTAGACATTTTTAGTTCCTTTGTTTTGTATAGTCTCCATACTTACATTGGAAATGACTATATACTAATTAAAGGTATTAATGATGGTTTCCTTTCCTTCATCATTAACTTTATCAAACAACTTAGGAGTTGGCATGAGATAATTACCAATAATATTATTTACTAGGGATCCTAGATTTAAAGATGGTTGATCACTTACTAGAAGAGAGCTAGGCATGTCCTCCATAGGATCAGATGAGCCTTCTTCAATCTTCTTCTTATGCATATGAATTTTGTGAGTATCCTCTTCTTCCTCTATCTCTTCATCCATGGAGATATTAATTCTGGTTTGTGCTTCTTCATTGGAGGTACTACTCCTTTTATTTATTTTTAGGTGATGCTCTTCCTTCATGCCAAGATCTATTTCATCATAAACAACATCACTTAGATTTCTTTCCCTGTTAGCCTTTTTCTTTACTCTTGTTTTTGAAGCAATTGATGGTGCAATAGGAGGTATGTCCTTTATTTTAGATGCCCGAGTATTGGGACCAGTAGGGGTAGCAACTTCAACTAATGCAGGGAAAATTTGTTCTTTCTTCTTTCCCTTCTCAACATAAGCAGTACTAGAAGTAGCAACACTAGGAGTAGGTATAGTACTATAATATACTCTTGCTAATTTCTTAGGTCTAGAGGAATATTTAGCTAATTTATCCTTTCTCTCATCAAGATCCTCCTTTAACTGATCTATATCATCCTTAGTGAATGTCTATCCTTGGAAGAATGCTTCAACCTTCTTTCTTCTCTTGGATATTGTAGCTTCTAAGTGTAGTTCACTGGATTTTTCCTCATATGTTCCATGCCAAGGTAGAGAGGGATCCCTAGGATTTCCCAACGAAATTTTAATGTACCTCTTAGCCAATTGTTCATCAAGTTCATATCCCATTGGCTCAATCCATAGAATTCTAGGTTCAACTACTTCTATGATACATTCATTTGTAGTTACAACAAAGGTTATATCCTTTTCATATTTCTTTACTAGGCTTCTTGGAATCCAATCTCTTTCATGCATCTCATTCTAGAAAACTAAAAAGAAAGCAATCATAGCATTGTTGTGTGCCCTGAAATCTCCAAGACTATGCAAATGATCAAAAATTTGATGTGCAACTAGCCTGTTCCACTCCCATATTATGTTTTTCCTTCTTGGTAACTCCCTAAGGAAATAGAATAGTAGAAAAACCACTAATTTTCCAAATTTGAAGGAGTGTTTCTTTGCCTTATTCATGCTCAATTTCTCCATAAGTTGCAGCCTAAGAAACTCACATAGATCAACATATTTCCCATTTACTAAAATTTCAAATGTAGTGTGAATTGTTGTAGTAGATACAAAATTCCCTCAGTTGGTGAAGTAATTATTTTTCCAATCATGATAGCAACATACTTGATGATAGGGTTTAAGATAGGCTTAGTAGTCAGATCTCTTTCCATCAAATGTAGCACTAGTCAACTTCATGACTACATCATTCTTCATAGCCTTTAGAACTTGAATGCATCCAATATCACAAAGAACAATTACAACCTGAATCGCTTCCTTGTTGATTACCCCTAGTACACATGTCCACAAAAATCTACCATGTACCCTACTAAGATCCATACTAACAAATCTTGTCTCCATCTCACTAGAAAAGTTTGGAAAGCTGTTCCAAATGTTCAACATCTTCCGAACTAGGTTTTGATATTCTAGCTTTAGCAATTGATCATCTCATATCAATTCACTTTCCTATAGATCCTTAAGCTCTTCGTGATTAAATTTCTCTAGATTCCCATGAATATATGTCCTAGTGTCTTCCATGGGTAACACATTGCTTAGAATGTGTGAGAATGCACCTACATGATCCACTTTATAAATTTTCCAAGAATATCTTCTGAATTTGGGTTGGGGTATCTTAGAGACTTCCACAACGATAGGAGTGGACATTTCTCCTCAAACAACTTGAATATGCTTAAGAATTTTTTTCTTCAACTTAGAATCCACAAGGTTCAGATAACAAAAAATACCTTTTCAATCTTTGTCAAGAACTAGGGTCTTAATGCAAATTACTCTAAATCTCCTTCAACTCTCTTTAGTTTGCTCTGCTTCTTCCCAATTGTGCAAATGTGCTTTAGCTAAACTTAGTTTCTTGCTTTATGACTTAAAAATTTCCCTAATTCATATTTAATGTATTCCAACCTTAAAAGTAGATAAACACTTTATAAAGTACACGGTAAACCCAAAAAGGTTCCGCAATTCTTTGGATTTGCATATTTTCTACTGTAGAATTCTACAACATCTTCAAAATAATAGCTTACATCATAGATCCTCGTGTTACTTCTTGACACCTCATATATCAAGGGCTTTCTAGTTTTCTCTATAACTTCTCCCCCTGAAGCCACTACTAGGTTTAGTGTTTAGAAGAGGTATCTGCACCAGATGTAGGCACAAATGCATTTGAATCATCCTTTTTCTTAGGTTCTTCCTTTTTCCTTCAAATCCTTTGAATTTCTTTTGTCACCTCGGTAGGATCCAATTTGTTCACAAGTTTTTTCTTTTATAATGGATTAGGTTATTCCCAATTTTGCTTCTATAAAATTTTGAGATATGTCTTGGTTTGTTACAAATATAACACAAAACATATATTTGATCAAACTAATTTACATTTATCCTTGATATTCACTAATTAGCCTTATGCCCGAAGACATTGCATGTATAGCAGTAGCCTTGAAAATATTGAATCCTTCTACTAGCATTGAATCTATTCAATATTATTTGGCTTGTACACTCAGTAGCTCTATGTCAAAACTTATTGCAAGTAAAGCATTGTCCAAGAAAGAATCTAACATTCTAATTCATTCTACTTCTACATTTTTTTTCCCTATGACCAAATTTATTGCATTAGAAACAAAAACCATTAGAAGATGGGTACCTTTGAGCATTAGGTTGTCAAATAAGAATCCTTCCCCAGTATTGCTCCTTTGGTTCTTGATCTATTTATTATTTCCTTGAGTCTTCCTTTGACTTTCCACTTTGTTGAGAAATTGATTTACCTTTTAACTTTATCTTTCTTCAAGTCCTAGACCACCTTTGTCTTTAGTAGGTTTCTAAAATGAAATCAACTCATCAAGCCCTGAAGAACTTGTTTGTAATTTTTCTTCATGAGATTTTTATTTTTCCAGATTAGATCTTAGAGTTACCACTTGTTCAAGCTTTGTACATTCATCAATTTTATTTTGAATATTAGCTTTTTGACATTATTCAACTCTTTTCTTTTCTTCCACTTGCACCTTCAGTCCGGTAATGTCTTCATAAGACTTTTTTAGCTGATCACTGACTTCTCTATGACTTTCTTTGAACTTTTAGATTTGTTCTCTTAATTTTCTGATGCATTCATTTGCTTATTTCAAGTTTCCTTTTAGATTTTCTTTCTGATTTTCACTTTTCTCCAATTCTTAAAGGGCAACATGGAGTTCATCAAAT
>VDFB02353493.1:265626694-265666375 GCA_007258455.2 Sequoia sempervirens
CTGCTTGCATCTGGCAACTTTTCCCTCCACTAAAAAGTCATCACCATAGGAAAATGCCTCTGAGATAGCAAAAACTGAGAGAGGTTTTTGTAGATGGTCCCAACACGATCCCATAGCCTCCAACCGAGAATCTGTATGCCTCACGGTCTCTGAGAAATAGCCCTTCAAGAATTGTTGCCTTTTAGCACTTTGGAATCTTAAGGGAAACTAGTGGGCAACAGAGTTAACTTCTTCACAAACTTGGTTTGAAGTAATTTCATTCTTTTTTGTGCATTTGAGAGACATTTTTACTGGAGGTCAATCTATGAGCCCTGTTCTATGATATTACAAAAAGGTATTGTGGACCTATATTAAGCTACCACTCTCAATATCATACAAATTGAACCCTGGCATCAATAGACTTTGTATATCAAGCTACCACAATTTTGTTGATGTTAACAGCTTCATCGATCTCTTCCAGCCGTTCCAACACATGATAGAGCTTGGAAAAGAGAGAAGGAAGTCTGCTAGCAAAGAGGAGAGTAGAGTCAGCTTCAAGAGTAAAACATGGCACTTGCTAAGACTAAGCTTGCCCATCCATACAAAAGTGGCATACAATATAGCCAAGTCCGCTCCAAGGAAATAATCAATGGCCTGGTATAAAGCAAAGTCCACTAGCAATACATAAAGGAAAGTCTGCCCTTGTTTCTTGGCACAAACACTCAGCAAAGCCCGTCTATGTTAAGAAAGGGATGTGTCAAACATGATTGAAGTCTGCCACATGTGTTGGCCATGAAACTTGACAAGGTCCGCGCTTACCAAAGAGTGACATGGCATAAAAGATGGAATCTTGCCAAATTTGCTTCAAGAGGATAATGAGTGTCCACAGTTAGAAGAATATGAACATTGAAAGTAAATGAGTGAAGCCCGCTTAGCATGTTAAGTCTAAAATGGCAAGAGAAAAGAGGAAGTCTGCCAGCCTTAAAGTGAAATTTGAGCTTGCCCTTCATTTGTAAAGGGTGGAGATAGTGTATAGAATTGTTGTGATAGACTATTTCTGATAATAAAAGCTCTTATGCATGATTTGATTTGAACCACTTTTATTGTCAAATAGTGTGCATGGTTGCATAACTTCTTCCACCATAGATTGGAGATAGATTAGAATTAGATTACACTTGGAATAAAATTTGCTTTGAAAGTTTGTTAGATGAATGCAAGATTTGATAAGCATTGATTTATGGTGGAACTTTTGCTCATACTTTCTTTTAACGGATGATTTTCGTTCAATGCATAAAGTTAGCCTGAGCTTACTCTGTGGATTCTTAACTTCTGTCTGGATAAATATTGTTTGATTGGAAGGTAGTTATTCATGATATGAAAACCATAAGCACATTTCCTTGAAGATTGCAATGGCTTTGTGTAGTTGGCACGATTCCTATGTGGCAAAACAAAGTTTGGTTTCGTTTCACCAAGTTAATATCGTCTCTTGAATTCTTAGGAAGTAGATTAGAACTTCTAACCCCTTGTCTCCTTTTTTAGTTTGTTTGATTTGCAACCCAAATAAAAGAGCTTCATTGTCCAGACCTTCATTGTGAATTGAAAAAATCCAGTGTAAGTCCCCTTGTGATTACTAGCAAATCACAATGCCCATTGAGCTTACCACACGTCAAGACCTGACATAAGAAACCTTGGAATCGCCATATGATCTTCTCGCAATCTTAGCATACGGGGTGGTTTTTCAAGAGAGGATAGGGTGTCTCTGGGCATTTTTATTCTGATGTACGAGTGTGTCATAAAACACACATCAATAGGTTAAAGATAAGGATTTGACAATGCTTGCCCTCAACAGTTTGCCATTGTCTTGGGAGTCCTATATTCAAGGAATTAGTGCAAAGTCCAAACTCCCGAAGTTTGATCGTTTGAGGGCCGATTGCATTCATTATGAATCAAGATTGATGGTTAGAGGTGTTGGCCAAAATTCTACTAATGAAGATATTCATGTTCTTGCTGCCCAACCTTCGAAGAAGAAAGGAAGAAGTGGAAAGAAGGGATTCTCCAAGAGGAATCGAGACAAAGGAAATGATGGTGCTCCCCCTTCCAAGAACAAGTGAGACTTGTCCAAGATTCAATGCTTTAGGTGTGATAAGTTTGGTCGCTTTTCCAAACATTGTTCAGATAGGCCTAAGCATCAAGCCTCTGTTGCAGATGTAGATGATGTTTCTCCACAGAAGAATGAATATTTGTTCTGCTCAACATTGTCAAGCAATGTACCCACTGACACCAACACTTGGCTGATCGACAATGGTTTTCTCAGAAAGAGGGAGTTGATTATGAAGAAACATTTGCTCATGTTTCTCATTACACTTCTATCAGAACTATCATTGCCCTTGCTGCATCAAGAGGATGGAAGATTCATCAAATGGGCGCGAAGACAACTTTTCTCAATGGCGTGATTGAGGAAGAAGTTTACGTCGAGCAACCTGATGGTTTTGAGGTTCATGGGAAGGAGTCACATGTGTGTAAGCTAAAGAAGGCCTTGTATGGTCTTAAGCAGGCTCCTCGTGCATGGTACGAAAGGATTGATCGGTACCTATCTAGTTTGGGCTTCTTGAAGAATGATGTTGATTCAAATCTCTACTTCAAGGTAATCAATGGTGATGCATTAATAGTGGTACTAATTCATGCTTCTAGGCTGCATATATATATATATATTATTTTTACATGTTTTTTCCATTGTTTGGCCCCTACACCGCAAGTAAACGGTTGCATAGTGTGTGGAATGAGGGGGTAGCAGGCCTGTAATTGAAATCTTTTCATCTATCAGCATCTAGTTGTTACTTATGCAATGTGAAGTAATGCTTTGAGTTTGAAAGATGTGCAATGCAATGTAATCAATAATATGAATAAATTTTTAATTATTAGTTATGTAATGTGAAGTAATTGCATAACTACTTAGGTTGACTTTGTAAAAACTATATTGTAATTGAAATTTTTTCATCTATCAACATCTAGTTGTTACTTATGTAATGTGAAGTAATGCTTTGAGTTTGAAAGATGTGCAATGCAATGTAATCAACAATATGAATAAAACTACATAATATAACCATTCTTTTTATGCTATTGTACATCAAGATATTTAACCATTGCTCACTTGATTAAATTTTCAAAGAGTTTAATTATGCACATGAGGAGGAAATTAAATTTTGATTGTCAACTTCTATATATCAAATTATCCAATAATCAAGTGTATGTCCATATACAAAAATGGCATCAACGCCAACTCAAACAAAATTTTACAATATGTGGCATATGCCATCTCGGTATCTATTCAATATTTACATGCCAAAATGTCTATCTCATCCTAAACTACTGGTGGATCATCAAAATGGAGCCTCTTTGAAGCACTCGTTGCCTCTGAAGGTAGCTGCACAAGAAAAAGTCAAACCACAATTGAGATTAGTTATACTATATAATTTAAAATCGAATAATTAACATCAAAATCAATATACATTAAATTATAATTGAACTCTAAAATTTTAATCTTGATTACCTAAAATATATCCGTCTCTTCAAAGGGTCAGAGTCCTAGAATATGCCCCTCTCAAAGAACCAACCAAACCATCTTTTGTAATTTCAATCTATATAGGTGAACAAAAACATAAAAGTGATCCAAGTTAGCATACAATTGTCAGTAATAGGAACATATAAATATCAAACACAAAATAAAATGAACACATACTTCTTTAGGTTGATCTTTTTCTTTATCTCCTTTAGGTGTTTCGACACCTCCTCCTTGAGGTGCTTCAACACCTACTCCTTCAAGTGTTCCAATACGTACTAGCTTCGGGCATTGTGGCACTTGTCAACAAGGACGTATAGATCATAATTCCCTACACATAAAAATGACAAGTACATATGAAACTACCAATCTATGTCGATGTATGTATAATCAATATAAGATCTTAAAATTCTTAATTCAATCAAATTTGAGTTCAATTACCTTCCCCTTATCCAACATTGCACTTCCATAATCTGGACATGGCTGCACCTCGCTCGCACTAGGTATTTCCTACAAGAGGAAAATAAGATAAACATATTAGTTATTATATAATTTCATTAATGACAATTCAAATGACAAGAAAGTATATAATAAATAAATGTAAATGAGTGAGTGCAAAAATATATACCGTGTGCATGTCGAGGCCAAAAGAAATGGCCCTCAAGGTGCTATCTATCACTTGTGTCAGCTCTTCCTTAGACATCAACTATTAAATAGACCATGTAAATAAATATTACTACATTATACTATCTCTTATTAATATTCATTTAAAAACAAATGCAAGTTATGAATTCACAACTTAAATTTTACCTGTGTCACTATTCCAATGTCCCCCTCTCTAGCAGGAGAGGAATTTGGACGGTGTGCTTCACTCCCCTATGTCTGATCTATAATGTCCACATCATGGAAGTCATAATCGGAAGTTTCCAAGGGATGCTCGTCAGGCTGTACAAGAGGACCCAAGCATATATGGCGGCACATGGAGAAAGTATGTGGTACACAAATATGTGGACCTGACGAGGATGATGCAGCAGCACTCGAGCCATCACCAACACCACCAAAATGTGGCTGAGCTACTACAGAAGCATGCGAAACCAAAAGACCACTCAAAGAGTGAATAGCATGGATAGTTTGTGTGGCTGCATCTTGCATAATATCTGGATGGTATACTGAAGGTGGCAGAGGAAGGGGAGGAGGGGGAACATATGGGTGGGGTATTACTCTAACTGCCCCTGGTCTATCCTGGGGCATACCTCCACCAACGCCCTGGAAGGGTTTAATGTCAAAGTAATTGACATGATGCCCTAACACAAACTCAGCATATAATTTTTTTATAAAGTAAAATGGTATATCACAATTGTTGTTCGGTGGTTTCAAAAAAACCATACACCAACGATCCCAAAAGTTTTCTACAATGTCTCTATGAGTGCACCATTTTATAGAAAGTTTTGTTTTATTAACATTAACTGGAAACCAGTGCGGGGGTTAACAAATAAAGAGGCTATTTGGGCTTTGGTTATTTCGAGATCTTTCACATCATCATAGGACAATCCACATGCATAATATTCTCTCATGTCTTCTCGCCACGAATGAAAGGCATTATGTTGCGAGGAGAGGGTTTCTATGTTTTTAATTATTTCTTTCATTGTGTTTGACATCTTAGATAATCAAGTGACTCTCGTATAAACTTTAGAAATGCCTCGTAATTTTTGCAATTTTTCACAAATTAATTCTTCAATTGATGGCTATGGAGGTGGTGGAGCATTTGGCATTTGTGCATTTTCATTGTCAGTAGCCATAATGCCTGATTAAAGTTAAAAAAAAATTAATCTAATTAAAATTAGACAATATAAATGAAAATATTATAAAAATACCCTAGTTTTTAAAAAAATCAAACAAAACCCTAGTTTTTAACAAAAATCTATAAAATTCTCTAATTTTTAATCCAAATACATAAAAAACACTATTTTTAAATCAAAATCCATTACAAACATTCAATTTTCATCAAAATCCATTACAAACATTCAATTTTCATCAAAATCCATACTAAACTCAATTTTTTCATTAAAAAACTATCAAAACCCCTATTTTGAAAAAAATATATAAAAAATTAACTAAAATTACACAAATCTAATTGAAAATTTGATTAGAGCAAAGAAAAACAAAGAATCTAACCTTTTGAAGATGGATTTGCGTGAAATCAGATATCTGATTTGTAGAATGAAGTTTTCACTATGCGCCCACGGTTAAACAAATGTGAAATGAGTTTTAATCAGGCCGAAATGAAATATATATGTGTGTCGCAAATCGGATATCCGATCCAAATCAGATATCTGATATGGAAATCTAGGTTTGGGCTTTGCTTCGGTAGTGTGTACTGACACCCAAGCCACATAAAGTCAACTCGACATTTTCACGTTTTTGAGTCGATGAAACACACAATTTTTTCTCCATTGCCACTTTTTGGCATACCATGATCCTGCACATACCCAACTCGTGTGACCAAACAAACTATTTCAACACATTCAGATGGGTACGTTTATGCTAGGCATGGTCCTCTTTCACAACCAAACACACTGAATCATTCCAAGCTATGTTCAACTGGCTTGATCCCTAAAGGGTCCAAAGTGCAAAAGGGTAGCAATCTTTGATGGGCTACTACTCAAAAACTATGATGCTTACGAACTCTCTGTCTAATACTATGGGATCGTGTTGGGCCCCTCTACTATAACCTCTCTCAGTTTTTGTTATCTCAGAGTCATTTTCTCATGGTTTCCAATTTTCACTTGATGGAAAAATATCAAATGCAAGTAGTGTAAAGTTGCAAAGTGATGCAACTTTCATTCTACAACTCATGTGACCAAACAAATTGTTCCAACATGTTCCAATGGGTACGTTTATGCTAGGCATGGTCCTCTTTCTCACCCAAACACTCCAAATCACTTCAAGCTACGTTCAACTAACTCAATCCCTTATGATGGCATGCAAAATAATTGGAAAGAGAAACATTCACACAACAGTTGAGAAGTTTGAGTTTTCCACACCAAAAGCATATGATCATCCTAAAGTCTAGCAAGTCTAGCAAGTGCAAGAATTTTTTTAATTATCCTCCTTACCCTTACAACAATATACAACCAATTGTGAATGTGTACAATGGTGGAACCTGGAAACATTTTAGTTTTTCCTTAATTAACAACTTTGTTTGTGAAGCATTTTGTCATTTTTATTTGAAATATTTTGCTATTCTTGAAAATTGGAGTCTAAGAGAAACAAGTGATACTCTCACGTACATTTATTATTTGGTGTGATAAATGAAGTTTTCACCCAAGTCCATTTATTATTTGTATTATAAATTATAAAGCTTTCTCCCAAGTCCATTTCATATATAGGAAATAATATTGCAAAAAGTTGAAATATACATCTTTCAACGTGTTTATATGGTGATGGATCAAGAACGTAACAATTCATTCTATACTGTGAGTATTATGTTGTGAAAATGTTTAAAGACTATTCAAGATAAATGTTTGTATGATAATGTGCCAAGAAGTTAACTACTCATCATCTACTATGAATATTATGTTTTGTAAGTGTTTTGAATATTATGTATTATTTGCTTAATTGAGTTATTCCAATCAAAAGATTAAATATACTGCAATCTTTTTATGAAACATCTCATGGAATATCAATTAAAAAAGCATTTTTTTCTTTTAGATAAAGAATTTTATCGAACTTTTTGAATTAAACTGAATTGAGATATGTAAGAACAAGGGAGCATTAGGAAATAAATTTCTCAAGGATCTTAAATAGTCCTTGTTACCAAATTTTAAAAAGCATGATAAGCCCATGGTTGAAAATTTTGTAGTCATCAAAGTGGGTACTAGTTCTATATTAAATAGATCATAATTCTTCTTTATCTTTAAGATCTAAGTTTCGAAATGGTTTCACCAAGTTGTGAAGGGTGAACTGTTCTTTATTTAGTTATGCATATGTGGGTTCATTTTCCTTATCTCCCATTATAATTTTGAGTGGATTATGCTTTCAAAGTATTAGGAATGCTCTGCCTATTTTCTAGTTGGATGTTTTCATTCTACAAGGCTCATCTCTTGATATATATATTATACTCATTCTTAATCAATTATCAAGTTAATAATTAGTGAATTTATTTATAGTTAATGTTTTCTTTTCAATTTGTGCAATTTAATAATTTGTAACTCTACTAGTATTCCTAGAAATATTGAAGTTTCCTAGCATCAACTAATAAAGTCGCTTATCATCAATCAATAAATATTCAAGACAAACCGTGAAGGACAACAATGTTCAATGCTGGGGCTAACCAATTAATAAGTATACACATGAATAAGTCAAGCATACATGTGAATAAGGGAAGCACAAGTACTCAAATACATGTAAGCCTTGAAGTATACACAAATTAATACAAAGTATATGCATGATTACAAGGTATAGCATGAAAAAATGAAAGTTGCAAAGTATACATTGGAATACACGTAATTCACAAAGTATACACGTAACTCATATCTATTTAACCGTGGATTTATAGTGCAAATATGGACACCATTGATAAAAAATATTTGTATTAACCAAATATCCATGTAGGCATACATCAATATATGTCAATATAAGTATAAAATATATACAAAATAGCCATATAGGCTTACGAGAATGCCATATAGGCATACAATGTCAAATATATCCAATAGAAAATATGTACAAAAATACCATATAGGCATACAACAAATGGCTCTAGAATCAAAAGTAATTTCTCTCCATGCTCTGGAAACAAATTTTATCCCTTCCCTTGTCAACCAAATGGCGATAAATCTATCACTCATTTATTCTAAGGTCGAGGAGTGCTCTTGGTCCTCCTCCTAGGGTTTAGTTCCTTGTCAAGTTTTATCTATTACAATGACAAGTAAAGGAATTAATATATAGAAATTACATTATAAAAATGATATATTTATCAAAATAATCACTTACCACCACTAGACGATCACTCTCCTCGAGGGAAATATTTGTGTGCCCATGCCGAGGCATGTTGAAGCCCTGTGGAAAACATCCCAAGAGAAATTAAACTATGAATCAATAATGTTCTGATTTTTCACTAACAACTATAAAAACAAATTATGTAAATTGGAATTCAGTAATCTACCTCATACCTCTATGAGAGGCATCAAGGAGTCTATAGAAAATGAAACACCAAGCTCCATCTCCCTATGAATATTTGGAGGTGTGTCTACTTCCAACATCTAAAAATAAAACAACAAATTATTCAATCATGAAAACTACAATATTGATGCACATCATGGCTTATAATGTATGAGATAATGAACAAAATTTTGAGTACATATTAAACTATATATTTTTTACTATCATGCTTAATATTTTCCCTATCCATAGCTTGTTTGAAAGCACCTACTTTTAGGCTTTTATCCATAGCAGCAAGGTGGTGAATCATTTAATAAAATGCTTTGGCAGACATGTATGATAACTGTAGTAGCATAGAGAAGGCAGTGAACTATTTAAAAAATTGTGTCAAAGAAATGGGGTATCATGTGTTAAAAGATGTAGGACAGCTGAGAGGGGCCTGGGTGAATTAGTTGTCACAAAATTCAACTTAAAACTTCAACACATATCAATTCCACAATCACATTGTTTTGTTATTAAGCATAAGCAAGAGATACAAAACAAAAAGTAAAATAACACACTAAACACTAGATTTTATGTGGAAAACCCAAGGAGGGAAAAATCATGGTGAGGATTAACTCACAATATAAAGGAGTTCTAGAACTGAAAAAAATATAAGGCTCATTGCCAAGGGCTCACTACCTAGAAAGGACTCACTATCAAGATACAAAATCTCACTACTTAGAGGGAGGCTCACTACTTACAAAATATTTACAAAACAAAAGGGGCTTTACAGCCAAAATGAATTGAGAATAATGCACCTAACAAGTGTTGATATAGTTATGATGATGCTCAATACATTGACTTAACAAACTTCATTATTTTAGCTCACTTTCGCATTTACTACTACCTCATTAATCACAGACACATTGTGCACACCCATAACTTAATCTTCAACTCTATCCAATATATATACTTGATTCAACTACAAGCATCAATTAGGTCAGCCTAATTAGATTCACATCATATTTACCAAAAAAACTAAGTGTCGGCTTCATGCTTTCAACATGCTACATCACGTCAACATGGACCTAGGATAGGTCACACATATATCTGCATCACAAAAATTAATTCACCATTACACAATACATCCATTAGGTTAGCCAAGGATAGACCTAATAGCACATTTGTAAATACCAGTGCAATGTTGATATACCATACGAGCATCTGGATACATGAGATCTTGAATGTACATGCTCCTGACATCTACAAACCATTTCCCAAAACCACAAGCAGTAAATGTCAACTATGGAGGAATGTGGACAAGAATATTAGAGAGTGCAACTCGAATACTGGTTCAGATCCCAGACCAAAATACCAGATCAGGCACTGATTTATACTTGTAGCCAGAACATGGTGACATCAATTACAACACAAAACTATAGAGATAGACAAAAATCTCCCCCTTTGTCATTGATGGCAACATGTGCCAAAAAAAATGTTCTTCCTCCAATCTCTCCCAACTACCAAAAACTCTCTAACTCTAATCTCTCCCCCTAACTCCAATCTCTCCCCCTTTGACATCAATGGAAAAGGGAAACCACAAGACGTAAACATGGTGACATCAAAATTTACAAAAAGATTCCAGTTTTTCAAACAAACTTCAAGCCATCCAAAAAAAATCAAACAACAATTCAATTAACTTTATTCTGTTCAGATTCATTTTCCTCTTCCTTTTCTTATTTTCCAAACAAAAACAATAGAAATTGAACACTCGGGATTCAAGTAAAAAAAACACTCTTCACCTAAAACACTTTCTTGTACCTTTCTTTGAGAACTGGACACAACTTATTTCATTTGAGTGTAGATGCTTCCCAATAAGCCCAATAAAGTAAAAGAAGATGACCAATATGAACATTGTCTTTCAACATCTTCTATGTCTGTAATTATTCTAGAAAGATGGTCTAACCAGACCTCAGCAATCTCCTTAAGGAGCCAGAAAGTATTCACCACATCATCTCTTTGTCTTTGTACAACAATCAGTTCAGCTTGTAATTCTCCAACTCTCAACCTATGTTTCCCTTCTTTGTCTTAAAATATATCAAATTTATTTCCAATGTTGTTCACTTCTGACTCAATTGCTTCAATTTTACTTCTAAAATTATCTACCGCAGTAGGCCACTAGAGACAATATTTGTAAATATTGGATATTTCTTTAATGCACTTCTTTGTTTCCACAATAAGTTTAGACAGTCTCAACTTTGCTTTAGTACATCTCTTTTCAACCAAGGCTTCAAATTTACGTCCTTTTAGACCTTCAAGTAACATTATTTCTTCAACAATTTCAACTAATTTTTCTAGTAGGGAGCTAGAGACACTTGTTACATCAATACCTTTTCGAAGTAGATAATCTACCAGAGCATCATCAATTTTAAGTTTGTCAATAGGAGAGGCAACAATCCACATCTCACCAATGTTCTTCATTTTTCCTTTAACCAACATAGTCTGGATGTCATCTAGATCAGAGAATTCATATCCAGGCAGAGATTCTTTTTCCTTCTCTTCTGAATAGACAATGATGTCTTCAGATATAGCTTTTCTTTTCTTCAATTCCAAAGGGGAATCACCAATGACAACTTCCAATTCTCTTTTACCAAAGGATGAACCCACTTCAAACTGGCTCGGTGTTGATATACCCAAGCAAATATTTTCTTTGAAGGATATGAAATAATATTTTCACATACTTACATTATCTGCCAATGCTTCCAGACATCTATAGATTTGTTTCCCAATAGGAATACCGGATTTCCACACAACATTTTCTCTTCCCAGTAGGGAAATCGAAAAGTAAAACACCAAGCACACAAGAAAAGATCCAAATTGAAATAGATAACCCTCAACCACCGACATACAAACATTTTCAAAAATATTTTCAAGCAATAGTCCACACAAGTCAAATTTCCTATTCTCCTTAACCATCACATGTGCAATGTAAACAATAATAGCCGATGTCGAACCTTCACAATTTCTAAAAAGGATTTTGTAAGAAACACCATACGCAACATACCTTACATCCAAATCCTTGAGAGTATTTAACAATTGGGTTCGAGGGTCTTTACTAATGTCATTCAGTTCCTCCACATCTTTGTACTTCACTGCTACGCCCTTAATATTATTGTACATCGGGTTATGAATAGTCAGCTTGTGGCTATCTTAACTCTCTATTAAGTCATATTATCATTAGTATATTGTTATTTAGTTGTTTAGGTCGGCCTAAGTCTTATATAGGTGTGTCTAAGTCGGCCTAGGTGATATCCTTGGCATAAATAGGTATATATAGGAGGTTGTGAGTCTTATTTCATCATCAAGTTGTGAAGTGTGTTCTCATTAGAGATATTTGGAGGTTTGGCCCCTTGAAGTGGCTTGTTATTCTCAGTTATTATCAAGTATTTGCAGCATATTTCATATCATATTCTTCTATTGTGCAAGTTATTTCATAACAAGTGGTATCAGAGCATGATCTTGGCACCATAGAGGCAAGGTTTTTCTCAATTTTGGAGGCGATTTTGGGAAGAGCATATCTTTCAGATTTTGGGGAATTTTTTTCTGATTTTTAAAGGGTTTTTGAAGAACATATTGAAAAAGCTACAGTATAGATTTAAGAAGAATTGGAGTAGAATTAAGCGAATTATTGCAGAATTAGGGTTTCTACACTATTTTTTTTGGAATCTACATATCTCGCACATCTTGTTGAATTGGAGTCTAATTTTTATTGGGTTTTTGAAGAAATACTAAAGGATATTACAGTAAAAACTTGAGAGAATTTAAGTTTCATTTGTGTGATTTATTTCAACATTAGTGGTTTCCATCATGACGGGGCCTGCAACAAGGGGTAAAAAGAATGTTGTCACTCTGGGGAAGACTCCTGATAAGGATGGTGAAACAATTGAGGATATTACTCATAATGAGGAAATAAATAAGGTCAAGGAAGACATATCCTCAATTAAGATGGATATGTGTGACCTAAGAGGAGATATATCGGACATGCAAAACATGTTAAGCACCTACATGGTTGAATCAAGAAAGGAGTTCTCAAGTGGCCAAGTTGAAAATTCTAGGTCAGCTACTACTGACATAAGCTTTAGTACTCCTATGGGATCTAGGAATTTATTTCCAAAGGTGGATATGCACAATTTCAATGGTAAGGATCCTCTAACATGGATAAACCAAATGGAGAATTTTTTTGAAGTACACCAAATCCCAAATGGAGAAAAAGTCACGATGGCTTCCTTATATCTAGAACCAGATCAATTCATTTGGTATCGTTGGCTTTGCACTCATCAAAGTAAAAAGGGGCTCACCGTCTCATGGTCAATTTTTACAGAGGAACTCCAAGCACAATATAGCAATAGCGTCACAGACAACTTCTTTAGCCAGCTAGCTAAACTTCAACAAACAGGATCAGTTAAGGATTATATTCAACAATTCCAAAATCTATCCTTAAGGGTGGATTCAATTACGGAGGAAAACTTGAATGACTTATTCTTGGGTGGTCTCAAGGATCACATTCAACATGAGGTATGCATGTTTAGCCTTAGTTCCATAAATGAGTCTTTTATCTTAGCACACAGGGTAGAAGAGAAATATTTGATTCCTAAGAAGCAAGGGGCTAATGTGACAAGAGAGAAAGGATATTCAACACAACCTACTAAGTTGACTCCATAACAAATTGAGGAGAAAATAGAAAAAGGCTTGTGTTTCAATTGTGATAGAAAATACAGTCGAGGACATAAATGTAGTGAAAAGAAATTATTTTATATTGAAGGTCCCAATGAGGAAGAAGAGGAGGAACCCATACTAGAAGATGAAAGGGAGTCAAATGAGGAATCACATGATTCTCAACCAATCATTTCTTGTCATGCACTCTTAGGTTTCAGTGCTCCAAAAACTCTCAAGGTGGTGGGGTTCCTAAAGAAGCAGAAGGTAACAGTGTTGATCGACTTAGGTAGTACTCATAATTTCATCAACAAAAAGTTAGCTACTCATCTAAATTGTTTCATATATCTAGCTCTAGAGTTTCAAGTTTTGATTGCAGGTGGTGGTACAGTTAGTTGTTCAAGGAAGTGTCATAGCATTAAATTATCCATGGGAGATTATAAACTTGATACCCCAATGTATGCAATATCCATGGGTGCAACAGATATTATTTTGGGAGTACAATGGCTTAATACATTAGGAACAATTGAGATGAACTTCCAAGAACTATTCATGAGATTTCAATTAGAAGGAAGGCTAGTAGAGCTAAGGGGGTTGAAGCCAAAATCTCCACAAATGGTAAGCTCTCATCAAATGCAAAAGTTGCTTAAGAAAGGAGTGGATGGATTTGTGGCCCAACTATGTTCATTAGAAGTCTCTCAATCTAATACTCCTACTCATCCAGATTTGCAAGTTATAATTGATCGTCACTTAGTTGTTCTTAGAGATATGCCTAAAGGACTTCCTCCTAAGAGGGATCATGATCATGCCATATAGTTAGTCCCAGGGAGCCAACTACTGAACATCAGGCCTTACAGGTATCCACACATACAAAAGAGTGAGATAGAAAAAATTGTTGAAGAGATGCTAGAGGCAGAAATCATCAGGCATAGCCAAAGTGCTTACTCCTCGCCTGTGGTGATGGTACGTAAGAAGGATGATACTTGGCGGATGTGTCCAGATTATAGAGTGCTCAACATGTACACCATTAAAGATAAGTTTCCAATTCTAGTCATTGATGATTTGCTAGATGAATTAAATGGAGCTATGTTTTTTACCAAGCTAGATCTTAGATCTAGTTATCACCAAATTCAGATTAAGGAGGAAGATATTTGTAAGACAACATTTCGGACTCATGAGGGTCATTATGAATTTTTGTTGATGCCATTTGGTCTTACCAATGCACCTTCTACATTCCAAAGTTTGATGAATTCCATTTTTAAAAAGTTCTTGAGAAAGTTTGTGTTAGTATTCTTTGATGATATATTGATTTATAGCAAGACTTGGGAAGAACATTTGCAACATGTGGACCAAGCATTACAAATACTTGAAGATCATAAAATCTATGCTAATCCATCCAAGTGTGCTTTTGGTCTTACAGAGGTGGAGTATTTGGGACATATAGTTTCACATGAAGGAGTAAAGGTGGACCCTAACAAAATTAAGGCTATCATGGAATGGCCTATTCCAAAAATGATTAAGAAACTGAGAGGATTCTTGGGATTAACAGGGTACTATAGAAGATTTGTGAAGAATTATGGTAGTATAGTAGCACCTCTCACCACTCTATTGAAGAAGGATTCTTTTCATTGGAACGAGTCTGCCAATACAACATTTGAGAGATTGAAGGAGGCTATGTGTACAACTCTAGTACTTGCCACTCCTAACTTCACCAAGGAATTCATTGTGGAATGTGATGCTTCTGGAAATGGGATAGGAGCAGTGCTCATGCAAGAAGGTCGACCAATTGCTTTTGAGAGTCGTCAATTAAAAGGTAAGAATCAACTAAAACCTATTTATGAGAAGGAAATGCTAGCAATACTCCATGCAGTGAAACAATGGCAGCCTTATCTATTGGGTAGACATTTCAAGGTTAAGATAGATCATGATAGCCTAAAATATTTTTTGGAACAACGACTATCTTCTGAAGAGCAACAAAAATGGGTCACTAAGATGTTAGGATATGACTTTGAGATTGTATATAAGAAAGGGAAAGAAAATATTGTCGCAGATGCACTATCAAGGAAGGATGAGAAAGATGAAGCCTTATTGTGTGCCCTTTCAATATTACAAGCAAATTGGGTGGAGGAAGCCAAAGCAGAGTGGCAAAATGATGTTATGACAAGTAATCTCATCAGGCAATTAAAAAGTGATCCTAGTAGTTCAGATAAGTTTTGTTGGAAGGGAGATACTCTTTGGTATAAAGAGCATTTGTATCTCTGCAAGAATTCCAACCTTAAAATCAAGATTCTCACAAAGTTGCATGATTCTCCAGTGGGTGGTCATTCAGGATTTTTGAAGAAATATCATCAAGTCAAGCAAGATTTCTTTTGGGAAGGGCTAAAGGGTGATGTTCAAAAATTTGTGGCTGAATGTTTGGTGTGTCAAAGGCATAAAGGGGATACAATTAAGACACCAGGTCTCTTGCAACCCTTATCTATTCCTAGCTAGTTTTGGGAAGAGGTATCCATGGACTTCATCACAGGGCTTCCCAAATCTAAAGGTCATAATGTCATCATGGTGGTAGTTGATCGGCTCACTAAATATGCACATTTCATTGCATTAGCACATCCTTTTATAGCAAGTGCAGTGGCTAAAGCTTTTTTGGAGAATATCCAAAAGCTACATGGTACACCTAAAGTTATTGTTAGTGATCGTGATCCTATCTTCACTAGTCACTTTTGGAAAGATTTATTCTCATGTTTGGGTACTCAATTGGCTCTTAGCTCTTCATACCACCCTCAATCAGATGGGAAAATGGAGGTTGTTAATAAGTGTTTGGAAGGATATCTACGTTGTTTCACTTCAGAGAAATAGTCTCAGTGGGTAGATTGGCTACCACTTGCAGAATGGTGGTATAACACTTCTTTTCATAGCTCATCAAAAATGTCTCCATTTTTGGCACTTTATGGATATCATCCTCCTTCCATCACATCATCAATTAAGGTGTCCCTAAGAGTTCAGGCAGTAGAAGACCACTTGCTTCATCAACAACAAGTACTTTCAGGACTCAGGGAGAATTTAGCCATGGCACAAAATCGAATGAAACAATAGGGAGACCAACATCGTAGTGAAAGAAGTTTTGAAGTTGGGGATTGGGTCTTCTTGCGATTGCAGCCTTATAAGAAAATCTCACTAAAGCAGAAAAGAAAGAACAATAAGTTGTCTCCAAAGTATTATGGTCCATACCAAATCATGCAGAAGATCGGTAGTGTTGCCGCAAGCTTGAGTTGCCACCAACAACAAAGATACATCTAGTTTTTCACGTTTCCTATTTGAAGAAGGTAATTGGGCATAATATTCCCACTCAAACAACACTTCCCGAGCTGGATGAAGAAGGAAGAATCATTTTGGAACCAGAGTGCATTCGTCAAACACGCACTAAGAAGTGAGGAATAGAACTATCACTGAGTATCTCATCCAATGGAAGAATTTACCAGTTGAAGATGCCACATGGGAAGACGAGGAGTTCATTCAAAAGTTTCCAAACTTGATTAGCATTGAGGACAATGCTTCTTTGAAGAAGGGGGGCATGCTACGCCCTTAATATTATTGTACACGGGTTATGAATAGTCAGCTTGTGGCTATCTTAACTCTCTATTAAGTCATATTATCATTAGTATATTGTTATTTAGTTGTTTAGGTCAGCCTAAGTATTATATAGGTGTGTCTAAGTCGGCCTAGGTGATATCCTTGGAATAAATAGGTATATATAGGAGGTTGTGAGTCTTATTTCATCATCAAGTTGTGAAGTGTGTTCTCATTAGAGATATTTGGAGGTTTTCCCCCTCAAAGTGGCTTGTTATTCTCAGTTATTATCAAGTATTTGCAGCATATTTCATAACATTCATGGATTTATTTCTAGGAAGATCCCCAATACTGCATAAGCCAATAATCGCTTCAATCGCTTCCTTCAAGATTAAGTAGGGTTTTTCCAATACAATACTATCGTTCTTGAAATGATTCAACAAGAACAAGATAAGCTCTTTATCAACAAACCAAAAAAATTCTCTCCACAAATCCATACCTAGGGTTTTTATGCTTTGTAATTCATTTTCATTGAACCCTAGTTCCATTTCTTCCATCTTTCTATGATCAAATTCATCCAATTCAACTCCTTTCAGCTTCAGCGGAATGGCACCACTCAATTCTCTATCCATTTCTATGCTTTCTTGAATTTGTTCATCAAAAATTCTTCATTTTTCTTCTTCCCCTTTTTGCAAACTACAAAAGGATTCCAGATTTTCCATTAAAATTTCTTCAAATTCCTTTTAGAATTGCTTCAATCTCACTTCAGGATCATTCTAGGGAACCTTTCAAATTCTTCAAATGCTCAATGAATCAAGAAGACTCACAAATTTCAACTTATAAACCATCGAATTTACCCTAAAATGCATTAAATGTAGAAAACACAAAAAGCTGCTAAAAGCATTCTTCCCAACATAGAAAACCCTAATTCAGTCCACAAATTTCCATTCCAACACATGTTTTCTTTTGATTCCTTTTCCAAAAACTTTGAATACTCATTTTTCACATTCCATCCTTGTGCCAACCTCTAACACACCATACAACATGGGGTTTTATAATTTTTCTGATAATGCTCCCCATAAGACTATGCTGGGTCTAATTACTGAATAAATCATATGTATTAGATGAGGGAATAGACACATTAGTAGTTTCAGGTTTTTCTTCTTCCTCCTCTTTCTTCCTCCATATCTTATTCATCTCTCGTTTCATTTCTTCTTTGTCAGTCTTCTTTATCAGATCATTCTTTTCCACCGGATCAGACTGCTTTCCATTCTTACTTTTGCAAACCTTTTGTGATATGTCCAGGTTTATTACAATTATAGTAGACAACACTTTTCTAATTAGTCTGACCTCCATTACCTCTTGACCTACATTGATTTGCTCTATGTCCAAATTTGTTGCAGGTATAGCAATAGCCATGAAAGGATTGATTCATTCAGCCTCCATGAAACATGTTCATTATGATCATTCTCACTTGAGATCTACATTCAGTAGCATTATGTCCAATCTTCTTGCATGAAAAACATTGTCCAAAAAGAGAGCTAGGAAATGGATTCTGATTTAACATGCTCTTGCATTTTGTTGCTTTGTGGCCATATTTATTACATGAAAAACAAATACCATTGAAAGAGGGATACCTTTGTGCATTAGGATATCTCACAGGTTGTCTTCTTGCAAACTTCCTCTTTTGCTTCCATTTTTCTTGAGTCATTTGATTTGCCTTAGAGCTTTCACCTACATCATTTCCCAAACTAGTTTTGTTTTTACTTGATTTCTATCTAGCAAATAATTCTCCAAGCTTTTCAAAGCTAGACTTGAAATTGTTCTCACAAAGTTTTTCCTTTTCCAATTCAATACTCAGGTTTACTACCTCCTGTTCAAGTTTAGTGCATTCTTCAGATTTATTTTGCACCATTCTATTCAAACATTCTTCAATTCTTTTATTTTCTTCTACCGAAACTTTGAGTCCAATTATCTCTTGTTTCAGTTGCTCACTTACTTCTCTATGTCTTTCCTTAAATTTCTTTAGTTCTATATGGGAATTGAGCTATTGAAAGCAATGGCTACAAACTATGATATAGTCACAAGGACTATGAGGAAATTTCATGGAATAGAAATGGTGAAAGTCGCAAGGGATTAAATTTTGGAAGTCTTCAAGCTCATTGAATGGAGTGAGGATATGGTGCCAATTGATGAAGCGACATTAAGGGAAGAATATGAGAGGGTAGGACATACCTTCAATATTTCAGTGTTGCAAAACTATATGGCATCTTTTGATGGTCAAAGGATCATCTTGGGCCCTTCAGATAAGGAGCCCTTTCCCATCAACTACTTTGTCTCTTACTTCTAGAGAACTTTCTATTCTTTTTGTCAGGTTATTGGTTATGAGCCAGTTACAGGTATGCCCATGGCCTTGATGTATATGACAGGACATATTCAACATCCTACATGCTATACACTATATTATTATGAATGGTACCTGGCAGAAAGGATTCATGAGGGCCTGGAAAATTGAAGAAAGGTGAATTTGGGGTTAGCTTCTATTGGTACTCATTATTCATGCACATGCTTTGGTACAAAGGAGCCCCATATTTTTATTAGGACATGACACTAGAAAAGGAGGGTAACTTGGATCTTCTTGTCCAATGCTGGACCACTTTCCTTGATAAAGATGACAAAAAAATTGACTATGTCATGTTTGAGAACTTGTTTGCCTCCAAGTTGAGGAGAGTATTGATTGTGAGCATGCCAAGGATTCCTCTAGCATTGCATGATATTTTGAGGCCTAAGGAGAGAAGGCCATATTTATGTATTGATCATAATTGGGGGGACATTATCCCTTATACTAGCTATAAAATTTTGAGAGTATATGGCACAACTATCTCACCGAATATGTTTCCAAAGGAAGTACCAGAATGAATTGGTTTTCTAGAGGTGATGTGGGAACTTGGAAATGTGGAAAATAATCACTTGAAGGGTCAAGGAAAGGGAACTTTCTTTCCTTCATATACTTGTTTCTCTGACTTTGTTATGATCAAAGGAGGATGGGATAAGATCAATGATATACTCAAGCCTTTGGGAATGAAAAGAGAAAGAGCAAGGAACCATGATCCTAAGGGATTCATGACATGGCTGAAAGTTAGAATTAGAAGCTCAAAGTTTATTCATAATTTATTTTTCCTAGAAGATGTGATAGGGAATATCTTTGATTTTCAGAAGTAGGATTATAGGAAAATGAAGTGGATTTCTTAAAATAAATTGCAAAATGAAATAAGAGCAAAGGATCCACAATTTAGTAGTGTGCAAGAAATTCCCAATGAAATGCAGATAATTGAATATATGTTTTAGAATTTTGAGACTATTGTTGGGCACCTAAAAGGAGAGAGATTGATTCAAGAAAAGGGGAAGGCTGTTGTAGTGCAAGAACAAGGCGAGGGGGAAACCCTTGTGATGGAAGAAAGGCTAGCCTATCAACCCCCTAAGGAAAATAAAGTAATTGTTTTAAAAGAAAGAAGAATAGGGCAAAGGAGAATGACCAAGTAGTGCAAACCTCTTCTCAACAGGAGGAACAAAGAATCCCTTCTCTAGTGCAACAAGTGCAACCACCATCTCTTCCTAGATCGACTACTCCTAAAATTATTGATATTGATTCTCCACTAAGGCAAGCATTACCACCTAGATAGTGTTCCCAAAATAAAAAAAAGGTTGAATCCAGTGGCCTAGCGGATTATGAAGAAAATTTTAAGGATGAAATATTGGTGATAAAAGAATAAATGCATCAAGGAATTCCTTCTCCACCTAGGGAGATAGTGCCATAGTAGCCTGGTCTAAGAATAAGCAAGGTTGACCTCACTAGAATAGATAATCAAGATGATGTTAGGGAGGAGGCATGTATAAATTTCATGGATGATGATTCTTTTATAAAGTCTAAGGCTTTCGTGGATTTTTTTTGGAGGGCCAAGAAGGATGAATTTGTTAATAAAATTACAGAGAAAAGGAGTTTGCATCCAAATTTTCTTGATGCAATCATCCAAGCCCAAGTAATAAAAGAAATGAAAGAAAGGTTTTAGGAAATAACTACTCAAGAGGGCAAATAATTTGGAAGGAAAAGTTGTATTATTTTATTTCCTGAATGGGATTTATCTTCTGCAATTGGTTTTGATATGGTCAAGAGGTATGATAGACCTCTATATAATTGTAAGGATGAGGCAACCATTATGTTGCAAGGATTTGCATTCAATGAGTAGTGGGATACATTGGCCATTTGGGCCCTAGTCCCCAATACCAAGAAGCTAGACATTGTAGAACCTACTACAGATTATAGGGGGCTTAATAATAAAGAGAGTGTTTGACACTTCAACTATTAAGGCTACCATAATGTTAGTTAATTTTGCTCATTTCACAAAAGAAATAGTGGATTCAGTAAAAGCTAAGAAAGAGAAATGTAGGAAAAAGTATAATGATTTATTGGTTGACTATGGTAAAGGCCAACAACTAACAATGCAGTAGTTACAAACTGAATTGGCCTCGTTGAAAGAGAAAATGAAGAACTTGCAACCTGTTGTGCCTACAAAAATAGACACTCCTTCTCCCTCTACTTCACAAAATCTAAAATCATCTACCCCTATCCCTCCAAAAAATCTTCATGGGAAATTGTGCCTTACAACATGGGAAATATGCCCATCTCAATGGAAGGACCAAGTACATCAAGTGCATCACAAGCAGAAGAAATTAGTAAGGAATATTTACTTGAAAAGTTGAATTTGAAGATTCTTGATAGTAATTTAAAGATTGTAATTGT
Source organism: Sequoia sempervirens (assembly GCA_007258455.2). Taxonomy (NCBI): domain Eukaryota; kingdom Viridiplantae; phylum Streptophyta; class Pinopsida; order Cupressales; family Cupressaceae; genus Sequoia; species Sequoia sempervirens. Next base: position 265,648,459 of record VDFB02353493.1, read on the forward strand.
AGTATTGGAACACTTGAGGTGTTGACAAAAGATCAATTAACATCCATGCTAATTACTCCTCCATGGTGGATGCAATAAACAATTTTGACATAGACAAAGAGGTAGCCATCCCACTCATGGAGAAGTGGATCCCAAAACTCCAGGATCTAAGGATAATGGCTATGTGAGCCAAACATGATGTCAATAAGCTTGAAAACCTCCAACCATTCCTTAGAACAATGATTGGAATCCAAGAATTCTAGGGAAAGATTGAGCCTTTAGAGGATAAAATAAGGGAGTTGGTTAAGAGCTTTCATGAAATGAATCATGGTCTCCTGCCAGATATGTTGAATAATAGTTGTGACATTGAATCCCTGTGAGATTGGAGAAAGGAGGACAATGAGGTAATTTCAAATCAAGCAGCCAAGATTTGTAAAGAAAATAACATGAGAATGCTAAAGAAAAACATGGACATGCTTACTCAGGATGAAATTTCTTTGGAAGTGTTTGATAAGGAGGGAAATCATGTTTTTACTAAATATGCTCCTTACAAGTTGAAGGTTGACAATATTATCACTTTCAATTGGCCCATAGAGGAAAATTTTCAAGCCTAGAAGGATAAATAATTGGATATCTTGGAGGATTGAGTTGCTTCCATGGGGTAATCAATACATTTTTGGTCTTTTAGTTTGCAATAGTGGTGAATAACATATGGGATAAAAATAATGGATGGCCTAGAACCAATACAGATTAGGCCTTTGATAGAGTAATGTCAAAATATTGTTTTCTCCCCAATTTGAATTTGATAGGAAGGTTACAGATGTGGAAGGTATTTTGTCTCTTCTATCTTTCTTCACTTTATTGCTTTTCTTCATTCATGTTGGGAGTGTGTGGAGAAAATTTTAAGAGCATGTGAGTATATATTGCTGCATCAACTTAAAGGTGCCTTTTGGAAGGCAATACTAGATCTTCATCAACAAATGTAGATGACTTTATTCCCATATAACATTTCCCTCCATCTAAAATTCAAATATAACTACAAATGGAATGTATGTTCTAATGGTCCAATAGAAATAGAACACGTGTAATTTCTGGCCAGGAGCTTGTTTGCTCCTTCATTTCTATAAGAATAAATTAGAGGCCAAAAGTAAGAGTTGGTTGCTTGTTAATTGATCATAGAATTTTTTTGTAAAGAGAATATAGAGAGCATTTTAGAGTTTTGTCTTAGCTTCTGAGTCTGTCAATATGCATATGTAATTTTTGGTAACAATACTAACAATTGAATAGAAAATGGTACAAATTCAAGAACATTTCTATCCTCTTGTACTTGTTTCATGGATTATGAATAGTATGATCAAGGATTATCTTATTTGTCTTCATTGATTTCTATTGGATGTGTAGTTTTGTTCTTGCATTTAATTCAAAGAATTAATGAAAATGCTTGGATGAAGCTATAGGTTCATGTATGTTGAGTACTAGGATCTATATAAGAAGTTATGGTCAAGAATACAATGAATGTGATGCTGTAATGTAACATTATCAAAGCTTGATGGTGCTACGTATTATTTTGTTGTAAAATTGTATGTGTGTTGATATTGACTCCTTTCCTAGGTTAAGGCATTGATCTAAGTTGTGTATTCATGTTACATATTGTTGGTTGTTTAGCAACACATCAATGTTATAAACAAACTTTCAAATGGACTACAATTGTTGTTATTTTATGTTATATTTCTCCATTCTCATACTCTAAATGTTGAGTATTGTCAAGGAGTAGCCAACTTCTTAATTCATTTCATTTATTGAGCTATTATATGAGAATTTATCTTTTATTTGTAATGTAATTAGTCATTTGGTATAGAGGTCTTTAAGTACATTGTGGGATCACCCTCCTAGGTCTTTCTGAGCCCAAACTGTAGGAGGAAAGCATTGTTGATTTCACTCATTCATTGGCCAATCCCTTTAGGCTACTAAGAATTGGAAATGGAAAAGTCCATAGGCTTCCCTAAAGATCAACTTAGTTCTTGAAAAAAAACCAACAGATTGGAGACTCTATGAGGGGCTAGATTTGCAAACATATTCATGTCCCAGTGTGCTTTGTCCAAAGCATTGCAATTGGAATCATATACTTTCATAATGGGGTGTAAAGTTTTGCAAATATTTATAAAATCTTCCTAAAGCTTGTTGAATTTTATCGCCAGTTATCAGTTTGAAGGTCATTTGCATAAATCCTTTCAAATCTTTGTGTGTTCATACAAATTCTCCACCTAGAGTGTTGAGGATTGGCTTAGGAGTTCTCTGTGTTTGGAAATCCTTGTAATTTTGTAAAGATCTATATAATTATCATCACTATTTTACAATTCCCAATCATTTTGGGTGGTGGCTCTAAAGTCTCTGCACCAATGTGCATTATTTGAAGAAACTAAGAAAATATTGAAGATGAATTATAGAGGAAGGATGATAAAGACTAGAGCTCACATGAAGAAGCATCTAAAAGAGAAGATGGAAGGTGAGCTTCAAAAGACTCCCAAACAAAAAGGTCAATGGGTACAAAAGGATGTAAATTCCAATCAATGGATTCCACCTTCATTGGCCTCAAATGATGCAAATACAAGTAAGTCCACTCCACATCTTATCCCTGAAATTCAAATTCCTTTAAGAAATTCTTATAGTCATGAAATTCAAAAGAATTTATTAGGGTTAGCTTATGAGGATGAAGAGTATTATGAGAATAAGATTGTTACTAGTATCCATAGATATATACCTAGGCAATCAAGAAGTAGAAGTAGAATCCATCACTGTAATGTTTCTACTACTAATTCTGGTGGTGATGGTGGCATTCTCCCTCCCATGTATCCAATGGATATTTTCCTTTACCACCTAATTTGTTAACTGGAACAATGATGATGCCAAAAACTTAATAGATTTGGAAGGATCTTTTGGTTCAAAAATTATTCTCCTAGATCTTGAAGAGGTTTTTGGAGATGTCAGTGCTCTTAGAAGAGAAGTTTAAATCCAAGCTAAGATAAGGAGGAATAAGGAGAAGGAAAGGGAGGAGAAGATTAGTAATTCCATGATTAAGAGACCCTAATAAGACAATTATACCAGATGGGACTTATAAACCAAGTTGAACTTGAACCAGTTACCATAGGCCCTATTGTGTCTAAAATTCTTTACGAGAAGGTCCAGCCTGACCCTATGAAGAATGCCAATGCCACTATCCAATCCAAGTCTACTATCACTAGTAATGTTGCCCCACACCCTATTGAAAATGTGTATATCCCACCAGTTGATAAAGGAAAATAGCCTATAAATAATTTGGCTATCAATGAAAAACATACATCTGAAAATCCTCCCTTGCCTTCTAAACCAAACCCTCCTATGGATCAACTAAGAAAGGAGAATGAGGCTCTCAAAAATGAATTAGAGAAGATGGAGATTATGGAAACTAACATTGACATGAAGAGAAAGCTTGATTTCTTGAAAACTTCATGCTCAATAGAAGGTGTCATAGCATCTATTTCACAAGATCCCTCTCAGTCCACAATGAAGTCTACACCCTTAGTTGATGAGAAGACATTTGGTTATATAGATAAATACACCTACAACTCCAAATCCATGAACACAAGTATTAATGATTTTACTCAAAAAAAATCATAAAAAAAAATGTGGATCATAAGAGGGGAGGTGGAGAAGCTAGTAGGAATAATGAGGAAAAAGATAATCAATTTCATAGGTGGCCTATGCAATTGGAAAGATATAGACAATTGTGCTTTGATGGGATCCTTGGATGCCCAAATCCCATTGATAGTGACATTAGGGTTGTTGGTGTTTCTTTCTAGCAGATCCTTGGGATTCCCTAAAGGGTAGGCAACCCTTATGTTCAAGAATCCTCAAAGCTAGTGGCCAACAAAATTAGTAAAGGATTTGGAAACCTTCACTCCTTCACTTTAGGATTTGTGGGACCTAGGAGGGTGTTCCTTGTTGTGTTCATTGGGTAATTATTTAATTGAGAACACTTCTTATACACAAATTGATTCCTAATATGTGCAAATAAACATAATTCCCTGAAGATTTGGTAGACCTCTGGGTAAATTATCATCTACTTGATAGGAATAAGGGAATATTTCAAACACATACTTCATAATTGAGATATTTTATAATGAATTTTTTTCTCATTTCAAATTGATAGCAAGGTATATCACTAGCTGAATTATTCACAAAATTTCCTAACAAACATACTAGTGCTTCATCAATTGGGTAATGGAGTCACATATGCAACAATCAGTAGTATATTTGTCATTTAATTTAGACAATGATAGACTATTATCATAGTACTTTGTAATTTGACAACTCACTGCATCTAGAACACTACTTCTTATCAATTCTTGTACCACTCACTCACATACCTTTGGCTTTGTCTAAGAATTTAACCAACTATTTGAAATGAAGCAAAGATAAATCTACACATCCAATTAAAGCAACTAGAGATGAAAAAAAAATCATTGGTCATTTCCATTTATAATCTGTAAGCAAATTGCATTGAAGAGTACATTCTCAAGGATTAAAATTTTCTTTTATGTTTGTGGCTTCTATAAAACTAATTTAAGACTACTACATACATGACCCATAGCCAAGATGATTTATTGTTATATTCATTTACATTTTCAACAGTGTGCTCCTTCCCGAGCTTAGCTTCTACCTATACTATGACAAGACTCAAAAATTGAACGCCTTGCAATGAGCCCCAAAATCCCTTTTATAGATTAAGGGAGAAACAAGCATCCGACTCAAATGCAATTACATTTGAAATTCATTTCATTTCAAAACATATTCCAACCTCATCCTAGATATTCCTCGAACAGTTTCCTGTAATCATTTACCAAGCAGGGGAAACAAATTTTGTACCATTTGCACAAGAAGAAATGGTTGATGCCCCCAAAATCACCGTTAGTTGTCAATGAAAATTACATTCCAAACCCATGCCAAGCAAAAATTTTTTTATGATACCATCCCAAAGGTAACCATAGTTAACACAAAAGACAAAACCAACATATACAGAGAGTGCAGGAACGGCCACCACAACAATATTAATACCAACACAAAATTAGGGCCGAAAAACCATCTCTCTCAATCAGAACCAGAATGAGCACCGGAACTAGAGTAAAAATACACATGCCCACTTCACATCCTCACGGAGGTTGGAGAAGTCGCCACTTCTTCTTCATTACTGTCCTTGCCTTTAGTAGAGTAATTATGCCCATTTGGTATCTTCACTGAAATTTGAGCAACCACTACCACCTCCTTATTTGAGTTTGAAAATTCATTTAAAACAATAAAGTAACAAAAATAACCTAAATCCATCTTAGTTTTACTGTCTAAGGGGCTATCTAAAATTTCAATAGGAGAATTGTGCCATCCCAGAGATCCTCGACCATTCCTGATCTTTCTCCTTATTCCTCTCACAAAATTTGTAGGTTCCCTATCCTTAACTTTTGATGTTTCTTTAGTTAATACTTAGTTCCTTAACTAGTAATTGCTCCTCACGACAACTTGCATAGGCCTCTTATTGCAGTCCTCTTTCTTATTTCCTTCCTTCAGAGTTGCAACAACTATGGGCGTGCTTTGTTCACCCTCTAGAGCATCATTGTGTGGTCCCTGCAAGTTGAGTCTTGGAGACCTTAATACTTGTGATGCAGCAACAACTGGCTTGCTCATTTTCACTATAGACAAGACTTCATAAATGTAGAACACTCTTCTCACAGACTTGGAGAATTTTAGCTCTTGATTGCAAAGGAAAAAATAAATGCAATCAACCTCTCATTCGTCAAGCAAATTGCCCGAGTTGATCATCAATACTCAATGAAAGCCACATGAGTGAGTAGACAATCAACTATTGGCATTTACATCACAACTATTAATTATCTAGGTAAGCTGCAAAAAAATCTACATACTAACCTTAATGATTATAGGAGAGTAATCATTCATAAGCATAAGGATCAAGTTTGGTTCATCCTACAAATGCCTCCTGCCATTAATGCCCATTCACATGAAGAAAAAAATGGCTACCGTTCTCATATTTCTAGTTTTGAAAATAGGTCATAGATCTCCTAGTGAAGTGGTCTTTTAGACAACTCAGATTGAGTCAATTAGGTTTGAATTCCTAATGCCATCACTTGTCAATTCCTAGCCAATAATATTCTTCTAGCTAGGGGCCAACACACTCATCCGCGGGTTCCACCATTCCTCCAAGCAACTAAGGAATATACGTGTCATGAAATCAAAGACCTCTCAAGTCTCTAGCAAGCATTATTTTAATGTTATGAGGTGTGAAATAGATGACTAGATTTGATCTTGGTGTTGCACATCAACCGTTGATATCCAACCCATTGAGCTTTAGGCTTTTGAAAGTAGACCTCACCCACCTCAATAAAGACACACATCAAGAAATTGCAAACCTTGCAAGATTTTGAAAGCCATTTTTAAAATCTTGTGAGGCATGCAATGAACGACCAATATGTGACCTATAGATCTGACAGGCATGATTTTTGTACATGTGAATAAGGTTAGCCATAAAATGGGACACAACTAGGTTGATGAAACCTGACCTTCAGGATTGAGGTCCTAGGACTTAAGTCTTTTGACAAAATATTTTGGTCCAACTTAGGGGAAAACTTAAGTCGATAAAGATCATGAAGTGATCGATGGGCCTAGGCTAAATGGTCGGTAAAGACAACGTTTTGAAGGCTTTAAGTTAAAACTTAGGCAACTGGTGACCAGGTACATTAGGTCAATGCAAAAATAGAATGCCCCAAGGGTTTATGATGGGAAATTTGTAAAATAATGGTTCCTAGGCCAAAACCTTAACTTACCCTTGGACAAAAGACTCAAAAATCATGAGCAGAACATGCACTTGCTCAAGAATTTGTAGAAATTTGGAGGCTCCACTAGTGGCTCATGCTCGGGGATGCATACCCCTGGTGGGTATGGCGAGAATTTGGATCTTAGGTTGAAGTACACCAACAAAGAAGCACAAAAAACCCAGGAGCTTGCCCAGACAATGCAAGTAGACACAACCAAAAGGAAACACACCACACCTATTTACAATAGTTAAAGGGCTATAGAGTATATCTTCTTTGATATTTTAGAAGCCTCTTCAGTTCTATAGGCTTGAACTCCCAAATTGGGGGCCCCATGCCCCCTAAACTTAAAGACAAATTTTTCCTTTGTCAAAGACTTTATCCTCAAATAACTATAATGGATCGACACTACCACCAAGCAATATTACACCATTAGCTCCATTATTATTACCACAATCAACCATACATTCTACAAAACTACCTTGCCCATTAGCCTATTCCATATACGTTTATCTGATTGAAATGGAAAGGTGAAAGATTCACATTCACTTTGATTACTAACATCATGAACTTTGGCATCATATTCAGTTTGTACATCAAACTAGAAATTTTCATGAAAAATTTGTTGTGTGCTAGGGAAATGATCATCCCCAAATATATCAAAAACAAAAAATTCATATTCAGGAGCATCTTCATTCTAGTCACTATAACATGAGTATATACCTAGGCCTTCATGACTCAAATGTTGTTTATTAATAGTTGGACAAAGATCTTTGTTCTCTTCCATAGAAATGCTATCCTTATTGTATTAGAACATATCCATAATCATGTTAAGAAGATGAGTAGCATCAACAAAGAACTCAACTACACATTTATATTGATCAACATCATACCCCATGTCATTTGCATCACTTGGTTGCTCTTCATGTGGCTCAAAAAAATTTGTAATGTCAATAATATCTAACAATTCATCAAATATTTTCTCATTATCAATGGGAAATAGTGCTAATGCATGATCTATTTGTATATCGTGATGCATAATCTAGTCATTCAATACTAAACCCTTTCTTTCATCAATGTGCATATCATTCTCTTCCTGTGCAACAGATCTTTCCAAATCTACTTCACACAAACATCCATAAATAGATGAGATATTAACATGCTCATCAGCATCTTCATCATTTCTCACACTGTATTCAAGACAAACACTTGGAACAATGGAAATATTACCTTCACATTTATCATGATTTACTCTAGTAGTGTACTCCATTTATTTCAAACTCAATTCAAATTCCAAGTATCTTTCCCATGCAATCGGTCCATCCACTTGTGATAAATTGGTACTATGGATGCTTGAATCATTGCATCCCTCAAGTAATTGAAGTTTTTTATGGATCATCCCTATAGGAGCAATCACATTATAAAATTTCCATCTCATCATGATCTTTAATGCTACTTACAACATCAATCCTAAATGTAAGAGACTCATAAGTTTTTTATGGATCATCCCTATAAGAGCAATCACATTATAAAATTCCCATCTCATCATGATCTTTAATCCTACTTACAACATCAATACCATGACCAGGCATCAAATGCTTCATCAAAATCCTCAAAAAGTGGATTATCTTTGCACCAATAAGGACCATCACTTCTATGAGTTGTTGGGGATGGAGGCTCATCAAATAAAGGATTATCCATTATCTTCATTGTTGTCATGGAAACTTCTACTTCCTCAGCATGGAGATCTAGGTCTTGCAGGTCATCATCATAGTCAAAATCAAAATAATCACTTGAAGAGCATATAGAGCCATCTTCAAAAAAATTTACCTCATTTTTAATTGACATCATTGACTCACATTCTGAAAGCTCTTCACATGCAATACATTGTTCACTCCCAAGCAAACAAATATTCTCATTGCTATCAACATAATTTATATTTGAAGTAAAATATTCACTTCCTACTCCATGAGAGGAATCATGATTAGTAGAGGAATGATATATGAATCAATGCCATCACAACTACGGGTAAGTGCAAGAAGTTGGGTCCACATTCAGGGGAAGTGTCATTTTAAAACAAATACCCATTTATTTTTTAAAATAGGTACCCATTTTGAAGTGGGTACTTGTTCCAAAAGGTTTGAAACTCACAATACATGCTAGTTTCATTTGGATTTAGACTCAAAAAAGGCATGGTAACCCAACACTGAAGGCTTAGACCTACAAGTACAATGTAATGGAAATTTTAAGAGAAAAAACTAACTTTGGTAATATAGCTAATGAGGCTTTTTTTTAAATTATTTTATGGAATTAAAACACATCATAAATGACAATCTCTAGTTTTCAAATATGTAATTTTTTTAATAATTTTTTTTTCTATTTTTTAATTAATTTATAAGGAAACAAGTCTATAAACTTGAAATGTCAGGTATTTGTATTTTTTTAATAACTTTTAATTTGCTAATTTTCTTGTTAAAAAAATTATATGGCATCAATCTATAAAAAAATCTTTACACAATGAAAAAAAGAAAATTGAAAAAATGATAAGTTTAGGTCAAGTTATGGTTTCCATACAAAAGGGTTTTGAAAATAAGAAATTGGGGCCAATAAAAAATTATTACAAAGATTTTAAAAAAATAAAATCCTCATCAATCTTCATTATAATATACATCTTTCCCAAAAAGGAATTATAAAAATACATTTATTTATGTCAAATTATGGTGTTCGTACATGTGCATGGTATGGTCCTAAAAAAGTGACTTTTAAAAGGTGGTTTTTATACATGGGTATTAAAAATTATTTTGTATCATTTGGGTATTATAATAAATTACATATTTGAAAGCTAGACTCAAAATAATAAATTTCATATTACAAAACTTTTAAAAGATTTAATATGTAAGTGCTTTAAATTTTAAGTCCAACTTTGAATTTTTTGAAAATCAAGAAAAACACTTCAACTTTTTGAACATTTCATGGAACCAACTTCTTGCACCTACCCCTACCACAACCTGAAATATCTCTAATACTGAGACTGCATTCAAGTTCATGAGGTTGGATATATGAACTTTTATTTTCAATACCTTGATCATTGGTTTGTGATAGAGCATCATGAACATTAACACCATTGCTATTGATCAAATCATGGTATGGGGTAACCTCTTGTATCTCTTCCATTTCCTCATTGTCCAAGACATCCCATGGATGTAAGTCATGCCCATCTCTTCTATCATCATATTGTGTACCTTCATCTACATCACTATTGTACTGATCTGCATATATGTCATTTGTGAATTGATTACAATCATTATATTCTCCCATACAATAGAATGGATGCTCATGTCCTAATGCATTTTCTTCATTTCTTAGCATTGTTTCCTAATAATTGTCAACAAGATAACCATCATTGACATTTTGGGGCATCACATGTGCATAATTATTCTTATCCCCCTCTACAATATTTATCCAATCAATTACCTGTCCTAAACTATAGGGCTTCAATTCCTCTAGCAAGGTACTCAATCCTAATTGGTACATTTCACAGAACATATCAATGCATATTGAATCTCCTTGTCTGACACTCTTGGGTACTTCCAACAAGGCATCCACAAATCTAGACAATAACTCATAAGGTGATTCTCCTTCGTGCCTTTTCATTTCACAAAATATTTTAATAGAAGACACTTGAGTAGCTTTGCTTTGATATTTTGGATATTCAACTTGGAGCTTACTATGATCTTCATGTTGTGGTGATGAAGAAATTGAAACAGTAGGGGATTCATAATCTTGACATAAATCCCTACTGATTGACCCATTGGTTGTACTTGCATGAAATGTATTAGCGTGACCAATACTGGTGGTTGAATATCCTTTCATCATTAGATATTTTAGGTTATTCTCAACATCTATAGGGTATGTGCAGGATCATCATGGAAAAAATAGGCCCCTAAGTGGCAAAAAATTTAGAAAAATCAGAGTTAGGAAACTTGACATAAAAATTTGAATAAGTTATCTATATTATTTCAAAAATATGTAAGAATAGAATCTGTAGTGAATTGAATGTAGTTTCAAACTACTAGGTTTTTTTTTTTTTTTAATATATTTGGTGAAAATTTGAAATTTCAATGCAGTAGTACTTAAATTTCAAGGAAAAAATAAGTAGGTGTCTGTCTGACCACCCTAACCACAATAAAATGATAATATTTTTTAATAAGATTTTAGATATAAGTAGAGGACTCATTTCCTAATGTGATGCATATTTTTTTCTAATTTTTTTCCAAGTAAATAATTAATTATGAATTTTTTATTACAACTTTTAAAAAATATAAAATATCGTATGTCTAGCCACCTTAACTTGATCAAAACTTCATGGAATTTATTCATTCTTTTTTTAATCCTATAGTATGCAAAACATAGAATGTGACACATGTTTCAAATTCAAAAAATGTGATACTGTTTGAAAGCTATAGATGTTTTTAAATTAGCCTAGCAATCAAGACTTTAGTCGTAGTTCAAATAGAAAATGAATAATAATTATTTATTAAATTCAAAGTAAAGCATGATTTATATTTGTGGAAAGCTAAGAATCTCTTTTAAAAACCCTTTTTGTTTCATCAATTTTGGGTAAAAAAAAGTTGTCAACCACATACCCTACACATACCCATCATATCACCACTTTTTTGGCCCATCATGATCCTGCACATACCCTATAGCAATCTGATATGCTCGGTGCAATGTCATAGGCTCTTTGTCTCTTAATAAGTGACTCATCTTTTTATCAAATGCACCTAAGTACAGGACCAAATATTTTGCATCATTTGGTCATATGCTTTCAGGGATTTCCCTTATTATCTTTTAAAATCTAAGATTAAAAGAAGGGACTAACTCATCGTCTTCTTTCTCCATGCTCATGAACTTTTTCCTTATTAAGATTGGGTCAATCCTTTCAGCAAATTGCTCCATTAACACTACTATAAACTCATCCCATGAATGCATAGAAGATGCTAGTAGATATCAGAACCAATCTCTTGCATCTCCTTTTAGAGACTAAACAAACAATTTCATGACAACATCCTCGAAGTCCAATTCAGAATCTCCCATCACATCAACAAACTCTTGCATATGCTTGCTTGTTGATGCAAATTTTTTACCCATGAATTTTGGTATCTTCTCTTTGATTTTGGATGGTACAACATTTGGATAAGCACAAATGTTACTAAAATGTAGAGCTCTATACCTTTCAATATTGAAATTTCCTGGATATGATAGCGGTTTCCCACCATACATTGTCACATTTGGATCCATACTATAATGCATAGATTGATAATGCATTTTCTCACATCCTTTACCAAGTTTGTCATATTTAGCACATAATCTTACAAGATAGTTCTTTCACCTTTGCAATTATAATCTTAAGCTCTTATAATGCAAACCTCCTACTTATTTCTCTTAAGACCCTAAGATATATTATGCTTCTCCTTTTAAATACATAAATTTTAGTTTACCTTTCAGAAGCACATAACAACATCACCTGTATTCCCTACCTTAGTGCTATTTCGCCTGATTGGGAACCATTTACATCTTAAGCCTTGAAAATTTCTCATAAATTGCTTATAATTATATAATATTTTCTTTAGATTTATGAGAATACCTAGAAACTTGTAGCAATTGTTAACCTTTTCTTCCTAGTTGCAAATATGTGCAGATCTGGAATTCTTCTACATTATTTATCAGATTCTTTAGAAAATCACCAACTCTTCTACAGAGGATCAAACTTAAAGCAATATGAAGTTATTTGAAAGATATTTCTCATTCTAGGTCTTTACCATCACCAAAGTCACACTCAAATCCTTTGAACTTTGCTGCCTCAAAATATTTTCCAAGTCCAAGAAATTCAAATATCTAAATGAGGTGTTCAGATTCACCAAAAAATTGACTTTATGGTTTTTCAATTTCAATAACTCTTAAGGCCAAGTGGTCTTTATTAGAATTTTCTCAAGTTTATCCCCAAAAAAGTCACCAATTCTGTTGGTGTTTTTTTCTAGTAGAGTATCCAACCCTTATGTTCAAGAATCCTCAAAGCTAGTGGCCAACAAAATGAGTAATGGATTTGGAGACCTTCACTCCTTCACTTTAGGCTCTGTGGGACCTAGGAGGGTGTTCCTTTTTGTGTTCATTCGATAATTATTTAATTGAGAAAATATATACATAGAATGATTCCTAATATGTGCAAATAAACATAATTCACTAAAGATTTGGTAGACCTTTAGGTAAATTATAATCTACTTTCTAGGAATAAGGGAATATTTCAGACACATACTTCATAATTGAGAGATTTTATAATGAATTTTGTTTTCATTTCAAATCAATAGCAAGGTATATCACTAGCTCAGTTATTCACAAAATTGCTTAACAAATAGACCAGTGCTTCATCAATTGGGTAATGGAGTCACATATGCAACAATCAATAGTATATATACCATTTAATTTAGAAATTGATAGACTATTATCATATTACTTTGTAATTTGACAACTCACTAAGTTTAGAACACTACTTCTTATCAAATCTTGTACCACTCATAGACTTGTGACTTTATCTAAGCATTTAACCAATTCTTTGAAATGAAGCAAAGACAAATCCACACATCCAATTAAAGCAACTGGAGATGAACATAAAGATCATTGATCATTTCCATTTATAATATGCAAGCAAATTGAATTGGAGGGTATGTGCTCAAGGATTGAAACTTTCTTTTTTTTCTATGGCTTATATAAAACTAATTTAAGACTATTATATATAGGACCCATAGCCAAGATGATTTATTATTTTATGCATTTACATTTTCGACAACGTGCTCCTTCCCGAGCTTAATTTATACCTATACTATGATGAGACTCAAAAATTGAACCTCTTGCAATGAGCCCTAAAATCCCTTTTATAGATTAAGGGAGCAACAAGCATCTGACTCAAATGCAATTACATTTCCAAAGAATTTCATTTCAAAACAAATTTCAACCTCATCTTAGATATTCCTCGAACAGTTTCTTGTAATCATTTACCAAGCAGGGGAAACGAAATTCTGACCATTTACACAAGAAGAAATGACCAATGCCGCTAAAATCATCGTTATCTGACAACAAAACTTTACAGTCCAAACCCATGTCAAGCCAAAAGTTCTTTATGATACCAGCCCAAAGGCATCCATAGTTAGCACAAAAGACAAAACCCACATACACAGAGAGTGCAAGAATGACCACCACAACAATATTAATACCAACACAAAATTACGACCTAGATACCATCTCACTCAATCAAAACTAGAATGAGCACCAGAAGCAAAGCCACAATACACACACCCACTTCGCATCATCGCAGAGGTTGGAGAATTCACTGCTTTTTCTTCATTAGCGTCCTTGCCTTTAGCAGAGTAAGTATGCCCACTTGGTGTCTTCACTAAAATTTGAGCAACTTCTACCACCTCCTCATCTAAGTTTGGAAATTAATTTAAAACCATAAGGTGCTAGCAATAACCTAAATCCATCTCAGTTTCATTATCTGAGGGGCTATTTGAAATTTCAATAGGAGACTTGTGCCATCCCAGAGATCCTTGATGTACTCAATCTTTCTCCTTATTTCTCTCACAGAATTTGTAGGCTCCTTCTCCTTAACTTTTGTTGTTTCTCCAGTTACTACTCAATTCCTTAACTAGTAATTTCTCCTCACAGAAACTTGCATAGGCCTCTTTCCATGAGCCTCTTTCTTATTTCCTTTCTTCATAGTTGTAGCAACTCTGGACATTCTTTGTTGATCAGTGGAGAGCTTCACACTCTGGAGCATCATTATATGGTCCCTATAAGTTGATCCATGGAGAGCTTCACACTAGTGATGCAACAAAAATTGGCTTGCTCATTTTCACTATAGACAAGACTTCACAAATGCAGAACACTATTCTCACAGACTTAGAGAGTTTTATCTCTTGATTGCAATGGTAAAAGAAAATGCAATCAACGTCTCATTTATCAAGAAAATTTCTCAAGTTGATCATCAATTCTCAATGAAAGCCACACAAGCGAGTAGATGATCAACTGCTGGAATTTACATCACAACCATTAATTACTTAGGTACAATGCAAGAAAATCTACGTACCAAAATTAATGATTACATGAGAGTAATCATTCACAAGCATAAGGATTGAGTTTGGTTCATCTTGAAAATTCTTGCTTCCATTAATGCCCATTCACACAAAGCAAAAAAATGGCTACCATTCTCATATTTCTAGTTTTGAACATAGACCGTCGATCTCTTAGTGAAGTGGCCTTTTGGATGACTCAGATTGATTCAATTAGGTTTGAGTTATTGATGCCATCACTCGTGAATTCTTGGCCAATAATATTCATCCAGTTAGGCACCAACGCACTCATCCATGGGCTCCACCATTCCTTCCTCTAAGCGGCTGAGGAATATACGTGTCATGAAATCACATACCTCACAAGTCTCTGACAAGAATTATTTTATTGATACGAGGTGTGTGATAGATGGTTGGATTTGATCTTGGCATTGTACATCAACCGTTGATCTCTAACCCATTGAGCTTAAAGCTTTTGAAAGTAGACCAGGCCCACCTCAATAAAGACACCTATCAGAAATCACAAACCTCACAAGATTTTGAAAACCATTATTTAAATCCTATGAGGCATGTGATGAACGGCTAGGATGTGACCTCTAGATCCAATGGGTGAGATTTCTACACATGCGAATAAGGTTAGTCATAAAATAAGCCACAACTAGGTTGATGAAACCCAACCCTCAGTATTAAAGTCCTAGGAATTAAGTCTTTTGACAAAATATTTCATTTCTACTTAGGGAAAAACTTAAGTTGATAAAGAGCACAAAGTGACCAATGGGCCTAGGCTAAAGGGATGGTAAAGACAACGTTTTGAAAGCTTTAAGTTACAACATAGGAAACTGGTGAATGTGTGCATCAGGTCAATGGAAAAATAGAATTCTCCATAGGTTTATGATGGGAAATTTGTAAAATAAGGGTTCCTAGGGAAAAAGATTAACTTACCCTTGGACAAAAGGCTCATAAATCATGAGAAAAACATGGAATTGCTCAAGAATTTATAGAAAATTTGGAGGCTCCATCAAGGGTTGTGTTGAGAAATATTACTGGGACGAATGCAATATCCAAGGAGGATCACTTAAGGGTTTTTCTAAACATGTTAGATGATTATGAGGTAACATATGAGGATGTGATTATGAAGCTGCTCATGTAGTCTCTAACAAAGGATGCCAGGGATTGGTATAGAGGTTCACGAGATGGTAACATTGTATCATGGGAAGAATTAAAGAGATTTTTTAGAGAGCAGTATGGAGATAAAACTATCCCTAGTTTTATGCTTAATGAATTTAATAATATCACCAAAGGACATAATGAAATGGTGTCTAATTTTCATATCATATTTCAAAAGGCTATGAAACGACTACCACAAAACATGAGGTTGAATGATTCAGTATGCCTTGTCACTTATTGTAATGCATTTGATGCTAAGATGGCTTACAACCTAAGTGATAAAGACCCTAAAACTTTGAGGGCTTCTTTCAAAATTGTTTTGCACATCAAAAGCAATATAAGAGCTTTAGGTAAAGCAGGAAGAAGAGATGATATCAAAATTTTGAAGAACCCCAAAGATAGACATTTAAAAGCTTATGGATCAAATCCTCCTTATGATGAGAGGTGGGAAAATGTGATGAATACCCTCAAAGATATCAAATATATTGTGGCAAAAAATGAGAAGGGGATTGGAAATAACAAGCAACTATTTTAGGAAAATGAAAATCCCCCAAGGCTTCAAGATTACCCTCATAAGACAAACTAGAAAAATGGGAAGCCAGTCCCAAATAATAAGAAGGGTAAACAAGATCAGGTCACACCTAGGTAAGTGCGCCAAGATGGTTCCCAAAAATGGGGCTTAAGTGGCCACTTTTTTTTTTAAATCAGGAAATACCGCCCTTGGACATGAAATTCAAGATAGTTACACTCAAAATTTTGAGATGGAACAAAAACAAGGATCAAAGTGCTCTAAGTCTACTTTCTAAACTACTAATTTATTTTGAAAATGGTCGAGATTAAGGGGTTCAAAAGAGGGATGTACACAAATTGGTGTTGTTTTTGTCAGAAAAACATAGCATAACAAGTCTTGTATGAACCTAGCACGTTGAACTTTTTTGTAGTATTTTTAAAATCACTATGGTCAGAAGTTAGCTAACAGTATCTAGTTGATGCATGATTTTTCTGATAATTTTTAATGAATATTTGATTTTTTACTAATTTTCTAAGTGGACACTTCCTGAAAAGCATAATTTTGGCCATGCTCCCCTTAAAATTTTTTGAAGGTAATTGATTTTTTAAAATAAAATAAAATTATAGAATGGAGTCTAGTTTCTAAAAATGTACAATTTATTTGAAATTTTGATGAACCGTTAATTTATAACAAAAAAAACACCAAACACTTCCTTTTGGAAAAAAGTGACATACAAACAAAATAAATTATGGATGAAAGGCTTAGCATTGTCAAAACATGAAAATAATTACATCGTTGGATAGCTAATAGAGAACCTAACATTACCCATGTGTTTGATTTCATCGATATTCAACTAGATGCAATCCTGACGATGAGCACGAACCTAATTATGTGAAAAAATTGTAGAATTTGCAAAAACATGTCTCTAGTCATTGGGAATGCACTCCAAGCCTTTGGGTTGGTATTCCAAGAAAAATACCAATCCTAAGTCTCAGAGATTCCCAAAGCAAAACATAACGTGAGTGCATTATAACGCGCTCATGTTATGTCTTTGTTTTGACATTTTTTGCTTATCTGAGATACATGTCAAGCGAGACAATGTGCACCCCTTATGTCTTCCTTAATGTTAAATTCCACTCTATTAAATGTTTGTTGATATATTTTTATGTACATGTATGCAGGTGTGTCATGTATGTATGTATGTATATATGCTTGTATGTATGCATGCATGTATGCCTATATGTATTAGCGCATGTATATTGTATGGATGTAGGATTGTA
>VDFB02353493.1:265681327-265696838 GCA_007258455.2 Sequoia sempervirens
CTATTGCAAACTAAAAGACCAAAAATGTATTGATTACCCCATGGAAGCAACTCAATCCTCCAAGATATCCAAGTATTTATCCTTCTAGGCTTGAAAATTTTCCTCTATGGGCCAATTGAAAGTGATAATATTGTCAACCTTCAACTTGTAAGGAGCATATTTACTAAAAACATGATTTCCCTCCTTATCAAACACTTCCAAAGAAATTTCATCCTGAGTAAGCATGTCCATGTTTTTCTTTAGCATTCTCATGTTATTTTCTTTACAAATCTTGGCTACTTGATTTGAAATTACCTCATTGTCCTCCTTTCTCCAATCTCACAGGGATTCAATGTCACAACTATTATTCAACATATCTGGTAGGAGACCATGATTCATTTCATGAAAGCTCTTAACCAACTCCCTTATTTTATCCTCTAAAGGCTCAATATTTCCCTAGAATTCTTGGATTCCAATCATTGTTCTAAGGAATGGTTGGAGGTTTTCAAGCTTATTGACATCATGTTTGGCTCACATAGCCATTATCCTTAGATCCTGGAGTTTTGGGATCCACTTCTCCATGAGTGGGATGGCTACCTCTTTGTCTATGTCAAAATTGTTTATTGCATCCACCATGGAGGAGTAATTAGCATGGATGTTAATTGATCTTTTGTCAACACCTCAAGTGTTCCAATACTACAATTACAATCTTTAAATTACTATCAAGAATCTTCAAATTCAACTTTTCAAGTAAATATTCCTTACTAATTTCTTCTGCTTGTGATGCACTTGATGTACTTGGTCCTTCCATTGAGATGGGCATATTTCCCATGTTGTAAGGCACAATTTCCCATGAAGATTTTTTGGAGGGATAGGGGTAGATGATTTTAGATTTTGTGAAGTAGAGGGAGAAGGAGTGTCTATTTTTGTAGGCACAACAGGTTGCAAGTTCTTCATTTTCTCTTTCAACGAGGCCAATTCAGTTTGTAACTACTGCATTGTTAGTTGTTGGCCTTTACCATAGTCAACCAATAAATCATTATACTTTTTCCTACATTTCTCTTTCTTAGCTTTTACTGAATCCACTATTTCTTTTGTGAAATGAGAAAAATTAACTAACATTGTGGTAGCCTTAATAGTTGAAGTGTCAAACACTCTCTTTATTATTAAGCCCCCTATAATCTGTAGTAGGTTCTACAATGTCTAGCTTCTTGGTATTGGGGACTAGGGCCCAAATGGCCAATGTATCCCACTACTCATTGAATGCAAATCCTTGCAACATAATGGTTGCCTCATCCTTACAATTATATAGAGGTCTATCATACCTCTTGACCATATCAAAACCAATTGCAGAAGATAAATCCCATTCAGGAAATAAAATAATACAACTTTTCCTTCCAAATTATTTGCCCTCTTGAGTAGTTATTTCCTAAAATATTTCTTTCATTTCTTTTATTACTTGGGCTTGGATGATTGCATCAAGAAAATTTGGATGCAAACTCCTTTTCTCTGTAATTTTATTAACAAATTCATCCTTCTTGGCCCTCCAAAAAAAATCCACGAAAGCCTTAGACTTTATAAAAGAATCATCATCCATGAAATTTATACATGCCTCCTCCCTAACATCATCTTGATTATCTATTCTAGTGAGGTCAACCTTGCTTATTCTTAGACCAGGCTACTATGGCACTATCTCCCTAGGTGGAGAAGGAATTCCTTGATGCATTTATTCTTTTATCACCAATATTTCATCCTTAAAATTTTCTTCATAATCCGCTAGGCCACTGGATTCAACCTTTTTTTAATTTTGGGAACACTATCTAGGTGGTAATGCTTGCCTTAGTGGAGAATCAATATCAATAATTTTAGGAGTAGTCGATCTAGGAAGAGATGGTGGTTGCACTTGTTGCACTAGAGAAGGGATTATTTGTTCCTCCTGTTGAGAAGAGGTTTGCACTACTTGGTCATTCTCCTTTGCCCTATTCTTCTTTCTTTTAAAACAATTACTTTATTTTCCTTAGGGGGTTGATAGGCTAGCCTTTCTTCCATCACAAGGGTTTCCCCCTCGCCTTGTTCTTGCACTACAACAGCCTTCCCCTTTTCTTGAATCAATCTCTCTCCTTTTAGGTGCCCAACAATAGTCTCAAAATTCTAAAACATATATTCAATTATCTACATTTCATTGGGAATTTCTTGCACACTACTAAATTGTGGATCCTTTGCTCTTATTTCATTTTGCAATTTATTTTAAGAAATCCACTTCATTTTCCTATAATCCTACTTCTGAAAATCAAAGATATTCCCTATCACATCTTCTAGGAAAAATAAATTATGAATAAACTTTGAGCTTCTAATTCTAACTTTCAGCCATGTCATGAATCCCTTAGGATCATGGTTCCTTGCTCTTTCTCTTTTCATTCCCAAAGGCTTGAGTATATCATTGATCTTATCCCATCCTCCTTTGATCATAACAAAGTCAGAGAAACAAGTATATGAAGGAAAGAAATTTCCCTTTCCTTGACCCTTCAAGTGATTATTTTCCACATTTCCAAGTTCCCACATCACCTCTAGAAAACCAATTCATTCTGGTACTTCCTTTGGAAACATATTCGGTGAGATAGTTGTGCCATATACTCTCAAAATTTTATAGCTAGTATAAGGGATAATGTCCCCCCAATTATGATCAATACATAAATATGGCCTTCTCTCCTTAGGCCTCAAAATATCATGCAATGCTAGAGGAATCCTTGGCATGCTCACAATCAATACTCTCCTCAACTTGGAGGCAAACAAGTTCTCAAACATGACATAGTCAATTTTTTTGTCATCTTTATCAAGGAAAGTGGTCCAGCATTGGACAAGAAGATCCAAGTTACCCTCCTTTTCTAGTGTCATGTCCTAATAAAAATATGGGGCTCCTTTGTACCAAAGCATGTGCATGAATAATGAGTACCAATAGAAGCTAACCCCAAATTCACCTTTCTTCAATTTTACCAGGCCCTCATGAATCCTTTATGCCAGGTACCATTCATAATAATATAGTGTATAGCATGTAGGATGTTGAATATGTCCTGTCATATACATCAAGGCCATGGGCATACCTGTAACTGGCTCATAACCAATAACCTGACAAAAAGAATAGAAAGTTCTCTAGAAGTAAGAGACAAAGTAGTTGATGGGAAAGGGCTCCTTATCTGAAGGGCCCAAGATGATCCTTTGACCATCAAAAGATGCCATATAGTTTTGCAACACTGAAATATTGAAGGTATGTCCTACCCTCTCATATTCTTCCCTTAATGTCGCTTCATCAATTGGCACCATATCCTCACTCCATTCAATGAGCTTGAAGACTTCCAAAATTTAATCCCTTGCGACTTTCACCATTTCTATTCCATGAAATTTCCTCATAGTCCTTGTGACTATATCATAGTTTGTAGCCATTGCTTTCAATAGCTCAATTCCCATATAGAACTAAAGAAATTTAAGGAAAGACATAGAGAAGTAAGTGAGCAACTGAAACAAGAGATAATTGGACTCAAAGTTTCGGTAGAAGAAAATAAAAGAATTGAAGAATGTTTGAATAGAATGGTGCAAAATAAATCTGAAGAATGCACTAAACTTGAACAGGAGGTAGTAAACCTGAGTATTGAATTGGAAAAGGAAAAACTTTGTGAGAACAATTTCAAGTCTAGCTTTGAAAAGCTTGGAGAATTATTTGCTAGATAGAAATCAAGTAAAAACAAAACTAGTTTGGGAAATGATGTAGGTGAAAGCTCTAAGGCAAATCAAATGACTCAAGAAAAATGGAAGCAAAAGAGGAAGTTTGCAAGAAGACAACCTATGAGATATCCTAATGCACAAAGGTATCCCTCTTTCAATGGTATTTGTTTTTCATGTAATAAATATGGCCACAAAGCAACAAAATGCAAGAGCATGTTAAATCAGAATCCATTTCCTAGCTCTCTTTTTGGACAATGTTTTTCATGCAAGAAGATTGGACATAATGCTACTGAATGTAGATCTCAAGTGAGAATGATCATAATGAACATGTTTCATGGAGGCTGAATGAATCAATCCTTTCATGGCTATTGCTATACCTGCAACAAATTTGGACATAGAGCAAATCAATGTAGGTCAAGAGGTAATGGAGGTCAGACTAATTAGAAAAGTGTTGTCTACTATAATTGTAATAAACCTGGACATATCACAAAAGGTTTGCAAAAGTAAGAATGGAAAGCAGTCTGATCCGGTGGAAAAGAATGATCTGATAAAGAAGACTGACAAAGAAGAAATGAAACGAGAGATGAATAAGATATGGAGGAAGAAAGAGGAGGAAGAAGAAAAACCTGAAACTACTAATGTGTCTATTCCCTCATCTAATACATATGATTTATTCAGTAATTAGACCCAGCATAGTCTTATGGGGAGCATTATCAGAAAAATTATAAAACCCCATGTTGTATGGTGTGTTAGAGGTTGGCACAAGGATGGAATGTGAAAAATGAGTATTCAAAGTTTTTGGAAAAGGAATCAAAAGAAAACATGTGTTGGAATGGAAATTTGTGGACTGAATTAGGGTTTTCTATGTTGGGAAGAATGCTTTTAGCAGCTTTTTGTGTTTTCTACATTTAATGCATTTTAGGGTAAATTCGATGGTTTATAAGTTGAAATTTGTGAGTCTTCTTGATTCATTGAGCATTTGAAGAATTTGAAAGGTTCCCTAGAATGATCCTGAAGTGAGATTGAAGCAATTCTAAAAGGAATTTGAAGAAATTTTAATGGAAAATCTGGAATCCTTTTGTAGTTTGCAAAAAGGGGAAGAAGAAAAATGAAGAATTTTTGATGAACAAATTCAAGAAAGCATAGAAATGGATAGAGAATTGAGTGGTGCCATTCCGCTGAAGCTGAAAGGAGTTGAATTGGATGAATTTGATCATAGAAAGATGGAAGAAATGGAACTAGGGTTCAATGAAAATGAATTACAAAGCATAAAAACCCTAGGTATGGATTTGTGGAGAGAATTTTTTTGGTTTGTTGATAAAGAGCTTATCTTGTTCTTGTTGAATCATTTCAAGAACGATAGTATTGTATTGGAAAAACCCTACTTAATCTTGAAGGAAGCGATTGAAGCGATTATTGGCTTATGCAGTATTGGGGATCTTCCTAGAAATAAATCCATGAGAAATACAAAGATGTGGAGGAACTGAATTACATTAGTAAAGACCCTCGAGCCCAATTGGTAAACACTCTCAGGATTTATCTCTAAGGTATGTTGCGTATGGTGTTTCTTACAAAATCCTTTTTAGAAATTGTGAAGGTTCGACATCGGCTATTATTGTTTACATTGCACATGTGATGGTTAAGGAGAATAGGAAATTTGACTTGTGTGGACTATTGCTTGAAAATATTTTTGAAAATGTTTGTATGTCGGTGGTTGAGGGTTATCTATTTCAATTTGGATCTTTTCTTGTGTGCTTGGTGTTTTACTTTTCGATTTCCCTACTAGGAAGAGAAAATGTTGTGTGGAAATCCGGTATTCCTATTGGGAAACAAATCTATAGATGTCTGGAAGCATTGGCAGATAATGTAAGTATGTGAAAATATTATTTCATATCCTTCAAAGAAAATATTTGCTTGGGTATATCAACACCGAGCCAGTTTGAAGTGGGTTCATCCTTTGGTAAAAGAGAATTGGAAGTTGTCATTGGTGATTCCCCTTTGGAATTGAAGAAAAGAAAAGCTATATCTGAAGACATCATTGTCTATTTAGAAGAGAAGGAAAAAGAATCTCTGCCTGGATATGAATTCTCTGATCTAGATGACATCCAGACTATGTTGGTTAAAGGAAAAATGAAGAACATTGGTGAGATGTGGATTGTTGCCTCTCCTATTGACAAACTTAAAATTGATGATGCTTTGGTAGATTATCTACTTCGAAAAGGTATTGATGTAACAAGTGTCTCTGGCTCCCTACTAGAAAAATTAGTTGAAATTGTTGAAGAAATAATGTTACTTGAAGGTCCAAAAGGACGTAAATTTGAAGCCTTGGTTGAAAAGAGATGTACTAAAGCAAAGTTGAGACTGTCTAAACTTATTGTGGAAACAAAGAAGTGCATTAAAGAAATATCCAATATTTACAAATATTGTCTCTAGTGGCCTACTGCGGTAGATAATTTTAGAAGTAAAATTGAAGCAATTGAGTCAGAAGTGAACAACATTGGAAATAAATTTGATATATTTTAAGACAAAGAAGGGAAACATAGGTTGAGAGTTGGAGAATTACAAGCTGAACTGATTGTTGTACAAAGACAAAGAGATGATGTGGTGAATACTTTCTGGCTCCTTAAGGAGATTGCTGAGGTCTGGTTAGACCATCTTTCTAGAATAATTACAGACATAGAAGATGTTGAAAGACAATGTTCATATTGGTCATCTTCTTTTACTTTATTGGGCTTATTGGGAAGCATCTACACTCAAATGAAATAAGTTGTGTCCAGTTCTCAAAGAAAGGTACAAGAAAGTGTTTTAGGTGAAGAGTGTTTTTTTTACTTGAATCCCGAGTGTTCAATTTCTATTGTTTTTGTTTGGAAAATAAGAAAAGGAAGAGGAAAATGAATCTGAACAGAATAAAGTTAATTGAATTGTTGTTTGATTTTTTTTGGATGGCTTGAAGTTTGTTTGAAAAACTGGAATCTTTTTGTAAATTTTGATGTCACCATGTTTACGTCTTGTGGTTTCCCTTTTCCATTGATGTCAAAGGGGGAGAGATTGGAGTTAGGGGGAGAGATTAGAGTTAGAGAGTTTTTGGTAGTTGGGAGAGATTGGAGGAAGAACATTTTTTTTGGCACATGTTGCCATCAATGACAAAGGGGGAGATTTTTGTCTATCTCTATAGTTTTGTGTTGTAATTGATGTCACCATGTTCTGGCTACAAGTATAAATCAGTGCCTGATCTGGTATTTTGGTCTGGGATCTGAACCAGTATTCGAGTTGCACTCTCTAATATTCTTGTCCACATTCCTCCATAGTTGACATTTACTGCTTGTGGTTTTGGGAAATGGTTTGTAGATGTCAGGAGCATGTACATTCAAGATCTCATGTATCCAGATGCTCGTATGGTATATCAACATTGCACTGGTATTTACAAATGTGCTATTAGGTCTATCCTTGGCTAACCTAATGGATGTATTGTGTAATGGTGAATTAATTTTTGTGATGCAGATATATGTGTGACCTATCCTAGGTCCATGTTGACGTGATGTAGCATGTTGAAAGCATGAAGCCGACACTTAGTTTTTTTGGTAAATATGATGTGAATCTAATTAGGCTGACCTAATTGATGCTTGTAGTTGAATCAAGTATATATATTGGATAGAGTTGAAGATTAAGTTATGGGTGTGCACAATGTGTCTGTGATTAATGAGGTAGTAGTAAATGCGAAAGTGAGCTAAAATAATGAAGTTTGTTAAGTCAATGTATTGAGCATCATCATAACTATATCAACACTTGTTAGGTGCATTATTCTCAATTCATTTTGGCTGTAAAGCCCCTTTTGTTTTGTAAATATTTTGTAAGTAGTGAGCCTCCCTCTAAGTAGTGAGATTTTGTATCTTGATAGTGAGTCCTTTCTAGGTAGTGAGCCCTTGGCAATGAGCCTTATATTTTTTTCAGTTCTAGAACTCCTTTATATTGTGAGTTAATCCTCACCATGATTTTTCCCTCCTTGGGTTTTCCACATAAAATCTAGTGTTTAGTGTGTTATTTTACTTTTTGTTTTGTATCTCTTGCTTATGCTTAATAACAAAACAATGTGATTGTGGAATTGATATGTGTTGAAGTTTTAAGTTGAATTTTGTGACAACTAATTCACCCAGGCCCCTCTCAGCTGTCCTACATCTTTTAACACATGATACCCCATTTCTTTGACACAATTTTTTAAATAGTTCACTGCCTTCTCTATGCTACTACAGTTATCATACATGTCTGCCAAAGCATTTTATTAAATGATTCACCACCTTGCTGCTATGGATAAAAGCCTAAAAGTAGGTGCTTTCAAACAAGCTATGGATAGGGAAAATATTAAGCATGATAGTAAAAAATATATAGTTTAATATGTACTCAAAATTTTGTTCATTATCTCATACATTATAAGCCATGATGTGCATCAATATTGTAGTTTTCATGATTGAATAATTTGTTGTTTTATTTTTAGATGTTGGAAGTAGACACACCTCCAAATATTCATAGGGAGATGGAGCTTGGTGTTTCATTTTCTATAGACTCCTTGATGCCTCTCATAGAGGTATGAGGTAGATTACTGAATTCCAATTTACATAATTTGTTTTTATAGTTGTTAGTGAAAAATCAGAACATTATTGATTCATAGTTTAATTTCTCTTGGGATGTTTTCCACAGGGCTTCAACATGCCTCGGCATGGGCACACAAATATTTCCCTCGAGGAGAGTGATCGTCTAGTGGTGGTAAGTGATTATTTTGATAAATATATCATTTTTATAATGTAATTTCTATATATTAATTCCTTTACTTGTCATTGTAATAGATAAAACTTGACAAGGAACTAAACCCTAGGAGGAGGACCAAGAGCACTCCTCGACCTTAGAATAAATGAGTGATAGATTTATCGCCATTTGGTTGACAAGGGAAGGGATAAAATTTGTTTCCAGAGCATGGAGAGAAATTACTTTTGATTCTAGAGCCATTTGTTGTATGCCTATATGGTATTTTTGTACATATTTTCTATTGGATATATTTGACATTGTATGCCTATATGGCATTCTCGTAAGCCTATATGGCTATTTTGTATATATTTTATACTTATATTGACATATATTGATGTATGCCTACATGGATATTTGGTTAATACAAATATTTTTTATCAATGGTGTCCATATTTGCACTATAAATCCACGGTTAAATAGATATGAGTTACGTGTATACTTTGTGAATTACGTGTATTCCAATGTATACTTTGCAACTTTCATTTTTTCATGCTATACCTTGTAATCATGCATATACTTTGTATTAATTTGTGTATACTTCAAGGCTTACATGTATTTGAGTACTTGTGCTTCCCTTATTCACATGTATGCTTGACTTATTCATGTGTATACTTATTAATTGGTTAGCCCCAGCATTGAACATTGTTGTCCTTCACGGTTTGTCTTGAATATTTATTGATTGATGATAAGCGACTTTATTAGTTGATGCTAGGAAACTTCAATATTTCTAGGAATACTAGTAGAGTTACAAATTATTAAATTGCACAAATTGAAAAGAAAACATTAACTATAAATAAATTCACTAATTATTAACTTGATAATTGATTAAGAATGAGTATAATATATATATCAAGAGATGAGCCTTGTAGAATGAAAACATCCAACTAGAAAATAGGCAGAGCATTCCTAATACTTTGAAAGCATAATCCACTCAAAATTATAATGGGAGATAAGGAAAATGAACCCACATATGCATAACTAAATAAAGAACAGTTCACCCTTCACAACTTGGTGAAACCATTTCGAAACTTAGATCTTAAAGATAAAGAAGAATTATGATCTATTTAATATAGAACTAGTACCCACTTTGATGACTACAAAATTTTCAACCATGGGCTTATCATGCTTTTTAAAATTTGGTAACAAGGACTATTTAAGATCCTTGAGAAATTTATTTCCTAATGCTCCCTTGTTCTTACATATCTCAATTCAGTTTAATTCAAAAAGTTCGATAAAATTCTTTATCTAAAAGAAAAAAATGCTTTTTTAATTGATATTCCATGAGATGTTTCATAAAAAGATTGCAGTATATTTAATCTTTTGATTGGAATAACTCAATTAAGCAAATAATACATAATATTCAAAACACTTACAAAACATAATATTCATAGTAGATGATGAGTAGTTAACTTCTTGGCACATTATCATACAAACATTTATCTTGAATAGTCTTTAAACATTTTCACAACATAATACTCACAGTATAGAATGAATTGTTACGTTCTTGATCCATCACCATATAAACACGTTGAAAGATGTATATTTCAACTTTTTGCAATATTATTTCCTATATATGAAATGGACTTGGGAGAAAGCTTTATAATTTATAATACAAATAATAAATGGACTTGGGTGAAAACTTCATTTATCACACCAAATAATAAATGTACGTGAGAGTATCACTTGTTTCTCTTAGACTCCAATTTTCAAGAATAGCAAAATATTTCAAATAAAAATGACAAAATGCTTCACAAACAAAGTTGTTAATTAAGGAAAAACTAAAATGTTTCCAGGTTCCACCATTGTACACATTCACAATTGGTTGTATATTGTTGTAAGGGTAAGGAGGATAATTAAAAAAATTCTTGCACTTGCTAGACTTTAGGATGATCATATGCTTTTGGTGTGGAAAACTCAAACTTCTCAACTGTTGTGTGAATGTTTCTCTTTCCAATTATTTTGCATGCCATCATAAGGGATTGAGTTAGTTGAACGTAGCTTGAAGTGATTTGGAGTGTTTGGGTGAGAAAGAGGACCATGCCTAGCATAAACGTACCCATTGGAACATGTTGGAACAATTTGTTTGGTCACATGAGTTGTAGAATGAAAGTTGCATCACTTTGCAACTTTACACTACTTGCATTTGATATTTTTCCATCAAGTGAAAATTGGAAACCATGAGAAAATGACTCTGAGATAACAAAAACTGAGAGAGGTTATAGTAGAGGGGCCCAACACGATCCCATAGTATTAGACAGAGAGTTTCGTAAGCATCATAGTTTTTGAGTAGAAGCCCATCAAAGATTGCTACCCTTTTGCACTTTGGACCCTTTAGGGATCAAGCCAGTTGAACATAGCTTGGAATGATTCAGGTGTTTTGGTTCACGAAAGAGGACCATGCCTATCGCGTACCATTTGAATCGTTGAAATAGTCATTTGGTCACCGAGATTCTTGAATGATAGTTGCACCACTTTGCAACTTTACACTACTTGCATTTGACACTTTCCATCAAGTGAAAATTGGACACCATAGGGAAATGACTCTAAGATAACAAAAACTAAGAGAGTTTATAGTAGAGAGGCCCAACACTAAATTGTAGGCTCAGACAAAGATTTTGTAAGTGTCATAGTTTTCAAGTAATAATCTATCAAAGATTGTTGTGCTTTTGCACTTTGGAACCTTAAGGGATCGAGTCAGTTGAACATAGCTTGGAGTCATTCAGCATGTTTGGGTGTGAAAGAGGACCATGCTTAGCGTAAAAATACTCATCCAGACACATTGGAATAGTCAGTTTGGTCACACGAGTTGCAAAATGAAAGTTGTACCACTTTGCAACTTTACACTGCTTGCATTTGACACTTTTTTCGTCAAGTGAAATCTAGACACCATGGGAAAACAACTCTGAGATAACAAAAAAGAGAGAGGTTATATTGTAGAGGGGCCCAATGCAACCCCGTAGGCTTAGATGGAGAGTTTGTAAGCATCATAGTTTTTGAGTAATAGCCCATTAAAGATTGTAGTCATTTTGCACTTTGGACCCTTAAGGGATCAAGCTAGTTGAACATAGCTTGGAGTGATTTGGCATGTTTGGGTATGAAAGAGGACCATGTGTACCGTAAACATACCCATCCAAAAGCATTGGAATAGGTTGTTTGGTCAGACAAGTTGCAGAATGAAAGTTGCACCACTTTGTAACTTTACACTACTTGCAATTGACACTTTTTCCATCAAGTCAAAATTGGACACCACAGAAAAATGACTCCTAGATAACAAAAACCAAGATAGGTTATTGTAGAGGTTCCCTACATGATCTTGATGCCTCAGATGTAATTCCCATAACTAACATGATCTATGGGTAATAGGCCGCCAAATATTGCTACCCTTTTGCAATTTGGATTATTAAGGGATTACGTTGCATGGATTACAAATGTTTGAGGGTAGCAATAAATTTCAAAATTTGAGTATCATTAAAAATATTTATGTGAATAGATGGTATGCTATATTGATATTGATATATAATCACTAGGTTGATTTGTTTTAATAAATGATTTTTTTATAATAAGTTAATCAATTGGTTCTAGTTATAATAGGGAGAGAATAAAAGAAGAAAAATAATGATTGGTAACCATCAATGGTTATTACACTCACTATATTAATAATATGATGTTTACAATAGAATTAGATTTATTTATAATTCCTAATTCTTGTGTTTGTGCTACAATTGTCTAATATGCTTCATACACCATTCTGAAACCCAAGTGCTTGTACTTGTAGGCACAATGCTTTCTCAAAACTATCAAGTGGTAATACAAAATCATGAGAAAAAAATCAAACTATATGAATTCCAACACCCCACCTACATCAAATATTGAATCAATGTGCCCCATTTTCATGCACACAAACTCAAATTATAGTTTCAAAGATCTATCAATGTGCCTTATTTCTATAAGGCATTTTTTCATTCTGCCCCTACCTTGTCAACCCTACCAAATTAGCAAGCTAGTGAGCTCACTAGCTTGCCAATGCTACCACATTTTGCATACATGTATATGAAAAAATTATTATAAAAAATTTCACATGCCTTGTTCATGCTTCCATTTTGAGCCTATCTTGCAATCAAGGAATTCCAAAGGACCAAATTTATTTACGACATTCCATCCAAAAAATCATGTGAGAATTGGCAAGCTAGTTGCCAGTGAGATAGTGAGCTAACTATGATGTACATCACCATGACAACCCATTTCTATGAGGCATTTTTTATGCTGCCCCTACCTTGTCAACGATACCGCATTGGCAAGCTAGTGAGCTCACTAGCTTTCCAATTCGGTAGGGTTGACAAGGTAGGGGTAGCATGAGAAAATTCCTCATATAAATGGGGTCTCACGATGATGTATAATGTGAGAAAATGACTCATATAAAAGGGGTATCACTGTGATGTACGCCTCATAGAAATGGGGCCTCACGATGATGTACACCTCATAGAAATGGGGTCTCACGATGATCTATAATGTGAGAAAATTCCTCATAGAAATGGGGTATCACGGTGATGTACATCACCGTGATACCCCATTTCTATGAGGAATTTTCTCACATTATAGATCATCGTGAGACCCCATTTCTATGAGGCATTTTCTCATGCTACCCCTACCTTGGCAACCCTACCTAATTGGCAAGCTAGTGAGCTCACTAGCTTTCCAATGCTACCACATTTTGCATACATGTCTACGAAAACATTATTGTCAAAAATTTTACATGCCTTGTCCATGATTCCATTTTGAGCCTATATTGCAATCAAATCATGCCACATGACCACATTTCTTTAAGGAATTCCATCCAAAAAATCATGTGAGCATTAGTAAGCTAGTGAGCTCACTAGCTTGCCAATTTGGTAAGGTTCGCAAGGTAGGGGTAGTGCGAGAAAATTCCTCATAGAAATGGGGTCTCACGATGATGTACAATGTGAGAAAATTCCTCATATAAATGGGGTCTCACAATGATGTACATCATCGTGAGACCCCATTTCTATGAGGAATTTTCTCACACTACCCCTACCTTGTCAACCCTAATGAATTGGCAAGCTAGTGAGCTTGTCAATGAGATAGGGTTGACAAGGTAGGGGTAGCATGAAAAATGCCTCATAGAAATAGGGTCTCACAGTGATGTACATCACCATGAGACCCAATTTCTATGAGGCATTTTTTCATAATGCCCCTACATCACCATGAGACCCAATTTCTATGAGGCATTTTTTCATGCTGCCCCTACATCACTGTGAGACCCCATTTCTATGAGGCATTTTTTCATGCTATCCCTACCTTGTCAACCCTACCGTACATCACCATGAGACCCCATTTCTATGAGGAATTTTTTCATACTTCCCCTACATCATTGTGAGACCCAATTTCTATGAGGCATTTTTTCATGTTGCCCCTGCATCACTATGAGACCGCATTTTTTCATGCTATCCCTACCTTGTCAACCCTACCGTATTGGAAAGCTAGTGATCTCACTAGCTTGCCAATACGATAGGGTTGACAAGGTAGGGGTAGCATGAAAAAATGCCTCATAGAAATGGGGTCTCACAATAGGGTTCACTAGCTTGCTAATACGGTAGGGTTGACAAGGTAGGGGTAACATGAAAATATGCCTCATAGAAATGGGGTCTCATGCTGCCCCTACCTTGTCAACCCTATTGCATTGACAAGCTAGTGTTTTGTCAATAGAGATGAAAACCAAAATACTTTCATAGATCTATCAATGTGGGAGGAGTATATTCCAATTTTGTGGAGACATGTATGGAAAATTTGGTAGCATAGACAATGCAATCAGTTGTTTGATAAAATGCACATCACCATGAGACCCCATTTCTTTGAGGCATTTCTTCAAATAGTTTATTTCCTTAGCTATGTTGTTTGATAAAATGATTTGGTAGACATGTATGGAAAATTTGGTAGCATAGACAAGGAAATCAACTTCTTGGTATATCCTTTTGACAAAATACCTCAATAAGATATGTCCTCATGGACTAGAATGATTGTAGGATATGCACAAAACATATTTTCAAGCATATACAATTTGTAGGTGTAAAACCAAATTCAACTACATTTTCCAACATCCCCCATGCCTATACCAAAATGAAAGCTTTGGAGAGTGGTATGCACATCCATAGTAAAGGATTGAGAAATGATGCATTATTTTACTTATAACTTTTGACATATATATGTGTATACAAAATTTGGAAGCATACACAAGGTAAGTCAATTGTTTAACAAAATGCCTCAAAGAGATGTGGTTTACAAATGTAACTTGAAAGCGTAAAGAATTGTGTAATTTAAAATGTGCATAGACAAGCTAAGGTTATAATGACAAACAAACAATGGTCAACATGGAATATGAAAAATAAAAAAATCAAAGAATACCAAAATAGAATGAAAGAAAATGTGTAAAGACTTCACATACCTAAAAAAATATAGTTGTGAATGGAGGATTTCTACCCAATTATGTATCCTTTGCTTCTTATTTCTTCAAACTCCTCAAAAATTTGACTTTTCCAAAAGATTGTTCCCCTCCAAACTTCAATTGTATATCACTCTTCAATGGAATTCAGACTTGAATTGATATTATATGTCATTCAACATGAAAAATATGCTATTTCATGCAAGGGTGGTGGAAAGATCATGAAAAAGGTGGTAGAATGTGAAAAACTTGCATGCACACTTCACAAAATCATCAAAAAGCTTTTTTTTTTCGGAACACGCACAAAACCAAGAGAATATGTAGAATGTGGGCCTTCAGATCATAGTTATATTATGTTTTAAACCATTTTTAGAGCAAGAAAAAACATGATCATATTATAATGCAAGTGCATTATGTGTTGCTAAAATAATGGCCATATATCTCTACTACTTCAAAGTGTGCTTGTGTTATGAGGAAGTTGATTTTTTATGTTTCTTTTCTCTCTCTTTCTCTCTATCCCCTACCCTCTACTCTTAAACCCTTAAACCCTCTACC
>VDFB02353493.1:265696938-265772822 GCA_007258455.2 Sequoia sempervirens
GCTAGCAAAATGGACAAGGGAAAGTGCTAAACTAGGAGAAGTACCAAGTTCATCACTCTATATAGGATATTTCTCAGTTAAGCTCATGAAAGAGGAAAATAATGTGTTCAATTCATTATGTACATCTTCGTCAATTTTAAGGGTCTCATCATCATCATCCAAATTAATCACAACAAGAGGACGAATGGTAATGTCCATCGAAGAGTTCATCTCTTGTTGTGATTCTTGTATTCGGTCATTTTGTTTTGGTTGGGGAGGAGGGTCATCATGCATTGCTACAATCAAGTTCAGAATTTTATTTTCGTTTTTAACTCTTCATGTAACTTGTGACCAAGAGCACAATGTCTACACCTACACTCTCTAGCACTTTTATTTCTTTTGGTTTTGTTTTCAAGTTGTGTTTGTGAAGGATCGGTTTGATTGACCATAGGCTTCTTTTCTTCCCTAAGGGGAGGAACGGAAGGAACCATAGGAGGTTGTTCATCCACTTTATCTTTTGCTTTGTAAACTTGTTTTATTCTAGGTAGTGTGATGGGGTTGCTTTCATTGTCTCTTGGTCTTTTGGACGATGTAGGTGAAGTTTATATCTTTGGTTGGTCTTGGTTGTTTGGTTCTTGTTTAGGTTCAAGCATAGTTTCATCAAGGATGGGAGGTATGGAAGGAGAGGGGGACATATTTTATAGGGATGCTTTGGCTATTTTATTTTCTTTAAATTTTTGGTAAGATACGAAAAAGGAAGCCTTCTCTTTGCTTGATAGGTTCCATAGGCTCGAGCCAAAAGGCTTCTAAGGAAAAATTTTCTTTGGAAGAAAAGTGTTTAAAGCCACTATGGTGAATGGTGAATATTTCATTGTCAAATGGAAACTTTAAGCATTTGTGCACAACCAAAGGGACGACTTTCATTGAGTGAAGTCATGGATGGCCTAGCCTTAAACGGAATTGGTCTAACTACGAGATGATGGAGAATGTGACATCTAATGTTTTTGGTCCTATTTGTAATGGTAGGGTGATCAATCCTATTGGAGGGCATGAAAATACATTGTGCGTCTTGATCCATGCTTTCGATTTATCTTAGTCATCTTGCTAAAGCTCATGCAAGAGTAAGAGCTCCTTGGTGATCACATTCTCTCCATAGGTGAGATCTATTAATATCCCATTAGTGGTTTTGTCATAGATACGACCGGCTATGTAGAGAGGACCATTAGGTGCATGTTTAATTATATCCTTAGAGGAGAAAGAAATATCAAGAGGACAAATAGGTATTACGTCTATCACTCCTACCATTTCATCCATAGGATTGACATGGATATCATATGGACTAGGATCATTATTTTCATCATCTGTATCAACATTCATCACATCATTCTTTGTAGTTTCACTGGCTTTGATAAATGAAACATTGTGTTTTGGCATTAGGTTCATGAAAATTTTCAATTTTTGGTTCGGAGGGGCAATGGAATTATTTCCTTGATCGCTAACACCTCCAATGGATAAATGACCATAATCAATGAGGTCTTGCATAAGATGCTTAAGATGCTTGCAATGTTCCATGTCATGTCCATTTTGTTGATGATAGTGGCAATAAGAATTTGATATAAAGCTCCCAAGGGTAAAGGCTTATTAGGGTCGGATGTTTTGATGGGAAGCAACATAATCATTTATTGTTGTAAAAGTTGGGACATTGTGTTATGAAGGGTGTCAGGTAAAGGTGTGAATTGTCTTTCGGATCTCCATAACTAAAGGGTACTGAGGTTTTGATAGCAACTACTTGGTTGTTGACGTTTTGAGGTGGTTGTTGAGGGGGGTTGAATTGCAAGAATCCTTTATTTTGTTTCTTAAAAGGTTGGGAATTGTTTTGGTTGGTTGGCTCGAATCTCTCAATTCGGCTAGAAGTGGACCTTGTCTCTCGACTACAAGTCATATTTTGATAATCACAAAGGGTAGTACACAAGTGTATGAAGGATGGGAATTTCATCAGAGTGATCTTTTTCTAAATTTTAGTTTGCAAGTTTTGTATAAAACTCTTTTGAAGTTGTGGGTCAGGGATCTTGACATCGATTTGGGAATAAAGTGATTGATAGCTCATGAGATAAAATAAGTTATCTTTTCTTCCTCATTCTGCTTGCATCTCATCAAATCATCCAAGGTCTTCTTGGGATTCATATGCACTTAGAAATGGTTTACAAGTGCATTAACAAGTTCATTGAATGAACGAATTAAATTTTTTGGTAAAGAAGAAAACCATTCCAAGGCAATATCTTTCAAGGACCTAGGAAAGGGTTTTACCAATAGTTTATCATCAAGGAAAAAGTCACTATATAAGGTGGTCTAGGAATTAATATGGTTAGAAGGATCTCCCTTCCCTCCATATTTCTCAAATCTAGGCATCTCTACACCTTGTGGCATCGGTGTTTGCAATAACTCCAAGGACAATGGCCTGCTTTTGACATAATATGTTGGTGGGCCATTTTGATTTTGGTTTATGGTGGAGATTATTTTTTCCATGGATGAAATAGTTTGGAAAATTTGTGTTATGGGAGCATCATTAAAAGTGGTATGAGATGGAAGTGAAAGTGGTGATGGAGTGTATGTATTAGTAGGATAAGTGAATGGAATTCTTATAGGTGGTAATGTGGTAGAAGATACAACATGTGATGCCACATAGGAACTAGGGATGCTAGTAGGAATACCAAAGGAAGGAATCACATTACTAACGTGTTGCCTTGTTGTTGTGACTTGAGGGGTGGTATAGGTAGGTGTAGAAACGTGAAATTACAATCGTGCACTCAATTAATTCATATTCATTCAATCATCAAATAAATCAAATTCAGATTCATCCACTCATTAGGTAAATCAAATTCATTAAATTTAGTCTCCTAAGGTTATCCATTTAAATTAAATAAATTAACTTTGTTTAATTTAAGTCTTGCATCCCCCTTTTAATTAAATAAACAAAAATTTATTTAATTAATCCCAAATTCATATCCCATCCCTTTTGATTTAAATAAATCAAAGTATTTAAGTCAAATAGGTCAAAAACACCTAAACATCATTTAAGTTAATCTAATCTAACTACCCATCACATCCTCTAGCTTTTCCCACTTGCACCAATAAAGCATTTTAATTCATTTATTAAAATCAGCATTTTCCCTCAACAAAACATCTTTTGAGAATATTCCTCAAGTTTGAATTTGAAAGCAAGTTGACTTGTCCCTTCCAACATGGCAATAACTTCCCTCTTACATGTCCCCCACTAGGAATTTAATTCTCTTTTTCTCCCTCCAACAAACAAAATTTGAAATTTGAAAAGGCCAACCAATCTCATTTATGGGCACATTGACCAAAAATTGCACATTCCTCAACCATGCACAAGGTAACAAGTGGCTCCATCTCATTGGCTAAAACTTTATCCCACATTACTATCTTTTGAGCACTCTTAGCATTTGCGATTCTATAAATGGAAGCTTCATTCTTCAACAAATCATCCACAATCTTATGCAAAGTTACTCTCTTCAATTGAGAGCTGATTTTTTCCACTTCACTCCATCTTCAAGGCATTGTATCATTTGAGTTTTAGCAAGGATTGGGAAAGGGTTACTTTGCACAAGTGACTCCAATCCAATATGAAATAGGTACATGCAAATGCTTTTTTTATATGTTTTTTAATCCTTGTTATTTGTTGCATTTTTTGAGCATTGGCATGTTATTTCATAGGAGCATTAGAAAGTTTGAATAACATGAACTAACCCATTACTAATGAGTATGAAGGTTTAGCATGTGTGCAAATTTATGGTGCTCACATGCGGCGCTAGAAGGAGTGAAATTTATTTGGGGAATTTGGTTTATCCTTTACTTAATCATGTCACTTGACCTTTTGTGTTTTTGTTGACAGGATATAGATCTGACTCAATTTGTTTTTTTGTGTTATCTGATCCATTTTATCATCCTTTATTTTACATTGTCACTAAGTCTTGTAGATTTGGTGATAATGGATTTTCTAACAACTGTTTAGTGATAATGGATTTGGTGATAAAAAAAAAAGAGAAAAATTGAGCATGCTGCCCTTTTTTTCAATATGCTACAAATTTCTAAACCAACGTGACATTATGCACCTAGAACACAAGCAAAGCTTCCAATGTTAGAACGTGTCCCTGAGTGCTTCATTAGTTCAAATATTTTTAGAGCACCCTTACAAAATCCATTATGTCCACATTCTGCAATTTTTTTCTTTTGCATCCCATTCCTTGAGACGCCTGATTCTCTTCCATTTACCTCAGCCTTGGGTTTTTATTTCACTAGCCCTTCTTGATCATCGTCATTGGATGAATATGCAACATCAGAGTATAATTTGGAGCTTACCCAAGATGCATTTTCAGGCCCTTTATCCTTATCAATCATAGTGTCAGTAGGAAGCAATGAATAATTTTGTGTTTTGGAGTTACCAGTCTGCATCTACAAATTCTAAAACCGTGCCACAACACATGAACATAATAGGAAGTCTACATTTATCTAATGTGTAACTTACCTGTGCTAGGAGGAAGCTACGCAAAGGTTATGGAATTTGACTTTATGCCTGAAAATTGCACTAGCCTGAAAGTTTTTAAAGCCTTTTAACATATCTATTATGTGTCTATCCTCCAACAGTTTGCACGCCCTCTTTGTGCTTACATTTTGGCATAGGCAGAGACTACTGGAAATAGTTGTGGAATTTGGTGTTACACCTACCATTTGCAGTAGTTTGAAATTTTATCAATAGCATTTAGGCGCCAACCTTACACCTAATAGTTGCATTTTCTTGAAATTTTTGGAAGCCTTTTCAACCAACCATTTCTTTTTTTTCTACGCATACCTGAAAGTCAATGGCATTTTTTTTGAGATATCGCATTGAGAAAGGACATTCTTTTGACCGCTTCTTTTGGCTTCTTGATTGATGCTTCTGAAGTAAAGCATATTTAATGGAGAAAGTAAGGTTGTTGTTGTATTTGGTCATTCCTTCTGAACATGTCATTCAATGTTGATTACATGATCTTTGTTAGCTGCAAATCATTCTTTAGGGGCACATTACCTCATATCAATTAATGCAAATTTGTTTGTTGTTCAAATGAATTTCCAGCTTTGTGTGTTATCAATTACTTCTTGTCTCTTTGCTGAGTTGTTGTCATTAACTAAAGAACTTTCTAAATCGATAAAATCTACCTTCGTTCACACTCAAGAACATTGCTTGTGTGGGTGGATGGAATAAATTAACATGGCTCAAACCAAGCAAATGTCCTTGATGCAGATTTGAAAAATGTCTGATGGTTCTTTCATTTAACCACTGAAATGTGTGTGTTTGCCATAGAATGATACATGATGCTATTGTTATCTTCCTCTTTAATGAGGACTGTGTGAGTCATTTTGGGTTGTATGCGTGTATAGGTGAGTTTCATACATTTCCTCCATTCTTAAGTGATGGGAAATCTATTAAATGTGTATCTCATTTATTAATCATATTACACTTATCATTTTTGACTTATAAATGAATGCACATTGCCTTCACTTGAAATTTTCTTCTCTTCATGCTTGTAAACTTTATGATAGCATCAGTCACATTTATGAAGGGTTATATATCTGCTAGGTGGTGGGTACAAAGCCTTTATTAAATACCTATTCTAACATGTAGGTCACGATTAAAGAAAGTGAAGAATCTTATTTGAAATTTAACATTAAAAATTTGAGAAAATGACTCTTCACTAGATAAAGCATATTTACATGTTTGAAGGTACAAGCATTTTGGAAAGTAAGAAATAATCTTTTCTTTATTCCGCAAGATATGCATATGAATTTACTTGTGGTGTAATAATTTTCCATTTATTGAAGCTTTATCAAATCAATGCATGGAAAATTACTTTTTAGATTCTTCAAATTTGCATGGAAAATTAGATTCACATTTTGTTGCTCATCATGAAATCAAAATTTGGGCATTATTCCTTCTAATGTGAATCAAAAGACAATTGTTGCATAAGTTGAATATCAATAAGTGATAAAGCAGTATCCACTTACAAGTATTTTTTTTAATATCATGATCATCTAAATCATTCGTCTTTCCAATTAGGGTCATGATATTGTTTAAAGTTAAAATGAATTTAATATTTTGATCCTCACATAATTGTTTTTTTTTTATCTTGTAGGAAAACGAGGAAGGTGTAAAGGAAAAGCAAGAAGCATTTCGTTGCACAAGGAGCTTGCAAGAGATCTTCAAAGGAACTTGGAGATAAATTGAGTGTCAAACTTGAAACTCAAAATCATTTTTTAATGCTTGGAGATTTCGTCTTATGCCTTAATTTTTTGTTTTAGGCTAACTCATTTGGTTTTGTGCTTTAAAACGAACATTTCAAAAGCTTTTAATTTTCATTACAAAAGGGTTAAAACAAACTTTAGGAAAATTGACTAGATTTAGTTTGAGGTTAACCAATTGAACAAGGAAACTTTCAAATCTCCTTTTGGTACTTTAAAACGAATCAAAATAATTGCTTTTTGGACTTAAAACGAACATGTGCAACTTTGCTTTTGTGATTGCTTACTTAAACTAACATCATCGAAAAGGATGTATGCACTTCTCTCACACTTTACAACAATCTTGAGAATCAAAAGGAATTTTTCATGATCTTAGGTTGAGATAAAGTAATCACCTCCACACTTCGTTTTGGGCTTAAAAATTGAACAAAACACTTTGCAAGTGTGAGTAAACCTATTGCATGTGTTCTCCCTTTGTTTCTAAATAAAGGTTGATCGAACTATGAATATGTTTACTCACTTTTGTCTATCTTAGAGGGCCTGCCTTGGGGAAAAAGTACTCACCCAAGGAAACGACTCAATCGGTAACACTCTAAAGCCAAGAGTATTTCCAGCCGGGATATAAATGTGGGTACTGGAGTAAACGCCAGTATCACGCAGTTGACTCTAACGAGAAGGGCAGCAATGGTCTCTCGCCACACTGGGTCAACTCCTACAAACAAAAATTCTGAACTAAAACCCTTATTTTAGAATTGCCAAAATCCTTGTCTATTTGTTCATGCAAGAACCGTCGTTTTGAATCTACCCCACACTTTTACGGTCTTTAGTAGAAATGGAAAGCATGCCACGGGAGTTTCATGGATGTTGATGCTAGGCTACCCTGTATAAGTGAGTGTCATGGAGGGGAGCCACTGGGGTCAAGCATCTAACCATTCGCTAAAGATAGGTGTAGCTGGACTTGTCGAAGTGGGGACTCAACAAATATTGTCTTTCACATCCATAGGATTGTGCTTATTCTTGGTTACAAAATGCTTTGCTTGTTTGAAAAAAATTGGAAACAAACACTTAACATCATCCTAAAAATTTCAAACCCTTTAGGAGGCAAATACAATTAAACTAATTCATGTGTTATTGCTTGCCCTTGGGATTCTCGTCCTTAGAAGTTTCTAAACACTTGGATTATATCTCAATTTTCTCACTAAAGTTTAACAATAGGTAACCCTTGCCTTAATTTCATCAAAGTTTCGCATAATATACCTTGTGAAATGAGAAGAAGTTTAGACATTGGACGTCTATTTTGAAAACCTAATCAAAGTGTTTGTGGTAAAAGAAAGTCATTAAGCAAAGACTAAAAGAAATTGGACCCCACACATGTGTCTCCAATGATTTCACGCAAGATCAAGATCAAGAAACCAAAGGTAAAAGCCCTTAGTCTGAAAGCCCATCAAAAGCGTCTCTCAATGCTATACGAATTTAGACGAAGAATGCTTTTTAACTTTTACAGAAAGTCTTCAAGAAACAATCCCGATTTGTACTCGTTCTATTACTGTCAAAACCCAAACCTCTTTAGAGAGTTTGAACGTCTTTTTTAGAGAAAAGCTTGTTCTTCAATATCGAGGTCTAAGTAAATAAGTGTCTTTTTAGGTACATCCTAGGATCAAATCAAACTTTCATCCATCCTTGAACATCAAAACCAAAATCATCTCATCAACAACTCTTCTAAAATATTGAAAAAATCATTTATGTTAAACTTTGGGCAAAGCATTTAAAATCAAATCCAAAATCACCTTGTTTGATTGAATGTGTGTTGATGCATCCTTCTCCACGTATTTGATCAAATTATCAAAACTTGTGAACAAATTCATCCCTTGATAACATCCAACATCTTGGGATTTAGGAGTTCATTATAAAATCATCTTGTTTGCATAGGATTGTTTAGATGAATCCTTCTTCTCACACCTAGACAAATTATCATCTTGTGAACAATTTAACTCTAGGACAACAATCAACCTCTTAGAGTTTATAAGTACACCAAAATTCGAATCCGAAACAAATCAATCCAAAATCAAGTCCTAAATTTTAACATACCATTCAAGATTCTCTCAAGAGTTCCAATCATCCATCAAACATCCATCTTGCATCCATATCATTATCACCCTTTTTGATCCTTAAATTCATCCTAAAATTTATCTTTTAAACCTAAAGTTAGATCAATCCAAAGAATTAGAGAATTCACCTTCCGCATTCTTGAAGATTGATCCCTATTTTATGGTGCAAACTAGATCGCAACACAAGAAGAACATGGAAGCCAACAAAGAAACATCTCCTTCAAGTGACTTAAGTCAAACCGCTCCTGACATGAATTCCATTGGGTCTGGCAGTCTCACAGTTAACCTTCCTCTGCTTTCGCAAGACCATCAAGAGGAAGGTATCCAAATGGAGGATCTCACCAATAATCCCTTCAGAATGTCACATGAGGAAATCACTAAAATAATCCACAATCCAGAGAGTCATAAGATTATCAACATCATGATGAGAATCAATCCCTCACTATATATGCTCGAATTAGCAAAGCAAGGGGCTAAACTTCCCTTCGATTTCGATGTGAGCACTATTGTGGAACCATCTTTTGGAGTCATGCCTCCAATCTCATCTACCATCCCCATTTCATCTATCCCCTCATTTCAAAGCATCACTCAAAACATACCACAAATCACATCATCCATTGCTCCAACACAACCCATTGTGAACAAAGGAAGTGCATTTCTCAATGCATTGCAAACACATCCCCTTGTAAACAATCAGGACTTGAATGCAAACACCATCTTGGGACAAACCATACCATTGCATACATATAACCCTCTCACCTTTCATAATCCAAATGACCCATCATCATCATCATTCCGTGCAATACCCCAAACCTCTCTCCCCATAACCTCGCAAGGAGAAGGTGACATATTCATACCAGGGGGCATCTTCAACACTTTGCCATTTCCTCAAGATATCACATCTCTCACATTTCCACCACTTCCACCATTACCACCATCATGCACACCACTGCTTGACTTAGGGATTCCCCCTTTACCAAATATCAATCAAACCAATATCTCGAACATTAATCAAAGCATCATGCCAAACTCTCAAAAGTTGTCATCGACATTGCAACAATAGATGAAAACTACACAAGCAATCACGACATCATCAAGCACCCCCTAACATCTCAAAGCATGGTCTCTCAAGGACCAACCAAATCGATCGCACCATCTACCAATCAAATTTCAATCACCAACAAGATGATGCCTCTCACCACTAC
Organism: Sequoia sempervirens; assembly: GCA_007258455.2. NCBI lineage: Eukaryota > Viridiplantae > Streptophyta > Pinopsida > Cupressales > Cupressaceae > Sequoia > Sequoia sempervirens. The sequence continues at coordinate 265,706,528 of VDFB02353493.1, forward strand.
AACTAGCACCATTTCGAATCCACCTCCACCTCCACCACCACCAAGCTCCAATATATCAAGCCAATATAGTATGGTGTTACAAGCCACTTATCAAAAGGAATTTCTGCAAGTACAAAAACAAAAAGCTGCACAATTAGTTGCTCAGCAAGTCGTGCAACTAGCTGCTCAACAAGCTTCTCAAGCAGCGTAGGATGCTCAAGCTGCCCAAATCGCACAACAAGCGCAACAGGCTGCACAAGCCCAATCCTTATTGCAACAACAACAACAAGTCACTCAAGCTGCACAAGCTACACAGGCGCAAGCACACGCTCAAACTGCACAAGCTCAAGCACAATCCCAAGCTCAAGCGCATGCTCAAGCCAAAGCCCAATGTCAAGCACAACAAGAACAAGCACAAGCGCACTATCTTGCACAACAACACGTAGTGCAACAACAAGCATATCAACAAGTGCTAAAGCAATATCAAGAAAAACACGAAGCAACTCAATTAGCAGCTCAACAACAAGTGCAACAACAAGCTCAACTGCAACAGGAACAACAAAAAACATTGTTGCAAGCATACTTGGCTCAACAAAATATGCAAACATCATCCAATCCACCCATCCCACCAGCAAATGAACCACCTCAAAACACTTTCATCCCACCCCCTGATACGCAAAATGATGTGACAACACAAATCAGGTTGCTCTCACAACAAGTGCTTGAACTTCAATCAGGGCGAACCACAAAAACACCTAGCAACTTGTGCCCTTATCCATTCGACAGAAGCCTTGTAATGAAACCATTCCTGGAAGGATTTGAGATCCCTAAATTTGACAAGTACCGTGGGACGGGAAACCCTGAAGATCACATCAAGGAATTCCAGGTTCATTGCATGGAAGTTGCCTATGATGATACCTATCTGATGCGGCTATTTCCTAGGAGTTTGGTTGGCCACGCTATGGAATGGTTCTCTCGCCTACCTATAGGCATCAAGGCATTCCAAGAAATTGTAGACGCATTCAACAAAAACTATGCATGCAATATCACCATGGATGTTAGTCTAGAGGAGCTCTCAACTTTAAAACAAGGTAAGAATGAATCATTTGCTTCATTCCTACAACGATGGTGATCCAAGGCCAATCAGAGAAAGTGGATCATGCCCGAGGAACAACAAGTGTGCGCTATCATATCCAACCTTGATAGCCTCTTGGAATTCCATCTCAAGGTCCAAGGGATCACCACATACGACCAGTTGATTTCCAAGGTGCTCAGCATCGAACGAGCCCTTATGACACAACCTAGAGGATCAACTTCATATCCTGAACAACAAAACAACTGCCCACCCACCAATTACAATGATAAACCTTGCACATGGGCAAGAAACAAAAATGTTACAAATGATGGTATCGTTGATGCCAAGGTTGTTATTAGTACCCCTCAACAGAACACACCCGCACGAAAACAAAATCAAAACCATCATCAAAACAACCATCACGTGAACACAACACATCAAACAAACAATCAAGCGATCAATAATGTCAATGACCAAAGGGGACCGCCCTAGTGAAACAAGAATTATGTCAAGCAAAAGTACACCGCTCTTGGGGAACCACTCGAAGCCATCATGAAGAAACTGATAAACAAAAACCTCATCAAGATTCCCACTTACGAAAACTACCAAGAACCAAACGTTAAACCTCCTTGGTATAACAAAAATTAGCTCTACAAAGTCCACAAAATCAAAGGGCACAACACAAAAAATTGCATGAAGTTAAAGAACATAGTTCAAGACCTCATTGATCAAAGGATCATAAATGTGGAACAGCCAATAGGAAACCAAAACCTTAAGATATACACGAATCCGGTGCCTAACCATAACAATAAAGGGAACAATAACACTGATAAGGGGAAAGGCACCCTCACAAGCATGAATCATGTGTATGAAACTGTCGTCGCCTCCCTAGATGAATACTACATGGTAATCACTATCAAGGAGCTCAAGCCGATTGTGGAGTCACCACAAGAGGCAAAAAAGTTATTATCACAGGATCATCCCAACCAAACAGAACTTTCATGTCCAATTCAAGATCTGTTCCCAATGGTTACAACATCCTTGATCAGTTAAAAAGAATGCTAGCACAAATATCCATCATGGAGTTATTAAAAATCTCATCCGCCCACAAGAAAATCCTAGATGAAGTATTGGCTTCATCCACTGTCCCCGCAGATCTTGATGCGAAAAAATTCCAAGCTATGGTCAGAAACATCATCACTCCAAACCTCCTTACATTCTCTAACAAGGACTTTCCCACCCAACCATCTCATAACCATGCACTCCATTTAGAGGTCCTAGTGCAGAAAAGTAAAGTGAAGCTAGTCTTGGTGGATGGAGGTGCAGGCTTGAATATTTGTTCCCTCAAGCTCATTAAGCAGTTAAAAATCTTAGAGGATTCCATAGACAAAGGAAAGGGTATCACAATCAGAGCATATGATGATCAGGAAAGAGTGTCCCAAAGCACAATCAAAATCCCTATTCAAGTAGGGCCAGCTATCATGGAAACCACCTTTCAGGTCCTGGACCTCGACTTACCTTATAACATTCTCCTAGGACATCCATGGATTCATGCAATGCAAGTGGTAGCATCAACTTTCCATCAATGTGTCAAATTCACATATGAAGGACAAGAGGTCACCATCCATGGAGATCCTAAACCATTCTCCTACTGCAAGAACCTTAAGGCGAAATACTACAACATCCCTTAAGTACCTAAAAATGATGAAGGCCCGTCAACACCGTACATTGATCCAACCACCCTCGCTTCCACCTTTGTGACATAGACACCCACCACTCCCGCCATTCCCACCATCTCTGATATCAAATTCATCATCCAAGATAATGGTTTCAGAAACTACACGATTCCCAAAAATGCTTTTGTGGTAGGAGAGTTACCACAATCTCCCAGATCACGAGGACGTCTACAAGCAAATGAAGCCTCCACATCTCAAACATCCCTTGAAGACTATCCCAACTTCATAAGTTGGGGAGATCTTGGATGAGAAGTCATAGAGGAGGACCCATCTCATCTCCTATACCAAGATGATAGACCAGCAGCCAATCTACCAATGGATGAAAAAATCAAAGGTTTGCAAATGATACTTGCAATGGGTTATGATAGAAACCAAAGACTTGGGAAAAATGACAACAAGCTTATAATACCTATCATTCCTAAGATGCAAATGAGAAATCTTGGCCCTAGGTGTACTTCTCTGAGTATAACCATACGTGGTTGAAGCCCTCCAGTTAGAAAAGTCAATAATCCTCCTCAGCAATCCGCCGCCGAACTTCGCTTACCTATATCTATAGGTCGAGTCATAGACAACTTCACATTTGACATAACTGATGTCTGTAGTAGTAGCGATGATGAGGATCCCATAACCAACATACCTAGGCACTTCGAGGATACCACTCTTCTCATGATTAGCACCCTATCCTTTGAGTCTGACCATCAAAATCATGAAATCCACCTGGTTTACCCCCAACTCATCGATTATGACCAACGAGGACCACTAGTTCTTGATACATTCAAAAATGATGAGGCACTCTCAGAATTCATGGGACTACGAGATAATATTTCATGTGGGGATCACAAAGCAGGGTTCATCATTGAGCTAGGTACACAAGCCTATTATGGGGAAACGATTAAATCCCTTAGTCGCAAAAGTGAAAAACTAAGAATAATATCTAAGTCCTTGAGTGAAAACCACACTGTGGCACTCTCCAACATGAAAAAAGTAAAAAGAAAGGACACATCCAATGGTGAAAACCTCTCTGATGCACCTGAGGATGGGGGATTCAATCTTCCTTTCATAGCTCTCCATCAGGAAAAATCAACGGTCCTAGCAGAAAAGTGCAATCCAATTAATCTAGGAACAGAGGAGACCCCACACATCACATTCTATGCAGAGTCATTACTGTCAGAGGAACAAAAGCTCTTAGCAGCCTTCTTGAGAGAAAGACAGGTTAACTTTGCATGGAGCTATGCAAACATGCCAGGGCTCGATCTAGAAATTGTAGTTCATCACCTAGTAGTATACTCTGAAGCAAAGCCCGTTAGACAAAAGCTCAGGAAAATACACCCTCAGATCACCTTGCTAGTCAAAATGGAACTAAAGAAGCTATTAGATATAGGATTCATTTGACCGATAGATTATCCATAATGGGTGTCAAACCTAGTGCCTGTCTCAAAACCTGATGGGGGCATCAGAATCTGTACAGACTTAAGGTATTTAAACAAAGCATGTCCAAAAGATGATTTCTCATTTCTCAACATTGACATGATCGTAGACATGATGGCGAGACACGAAATGCTTTCCTTATTGGACGATTTCTTGGGATACAACCAGATAATGATTGCTAAAGAAGACCAACACAAAATGGCCTTCACTTGTCCATGGGGGACTCACTGCTAGAATATGATGCCATTTGGCTTGAAGAATGCAGGAGCAACATACCCAAGAACCACGACCTTAATCTTCCATAAAATGATCCAATAAACTATCGAAGATTATTTCGATGACATACTAGCCAAATCCAAAAAGAGGAAGGATCACATAGAAACTTTGAGCACCATTTTTGACATGCTGGAGGAATACAAGGTCCGATTAAATCTAAAGAAGTGTGTCTTTGGCGTACAATCAGGAAAGTTGCTAGGATACATAGTGTCAATGAGAGGTATTGAGGTAGATCCAGCAAAGGTAAAAGAAATCCTTGAGATGGAGGCACCCAAAATATTGAAACAATTGAGAGGTCTCCAAGGTAGGCTTCAGTCCATCTGAAGGTTTATAGCACAACTGGCAGATAAACATAATCCATATTCTCACCTACTTCACAAGGGAGTAGCGTACAAGTGGGATAAAAAGTGTGAAGAAGTATTCAATAAGATCAAAGAATATCTACTTACACCACCAGTCTTAATGCCACCAATCCCAACAAAGTCATTAATTCTCTATGTGTCAGCAACAACAACAGCCCTTGGAACTCTTCTAGCTCAGTACGATGAAAATGGGACAGAAAGGGCCATCTATTATATCAGCACAAAAATGGTTGGTCATGAGCTAAACTACTCATTCATTGAGAAAGCATGTCTAGCAGTAGTGTTTGCTTCACAGAAATTCAGACATTACATGCTGGCACACAAAGTCAAACTCATCGCCAAAATTGATCCCCTCAAGTACTTACTTTCAAAGGTAATGCTCACTGGAAGAATGGCTAAATGGGTCATGATACTATCAAAGTATGACATTGAATATGTGGAGCGGAAAGCAATTAAAGGCCAAGTCATCAGAGATCAACTTGCAGAAGCACCAATCTATTCAGAGAATCCTCTCATCTCAGAGTTTCTAGATGAATCCATCTTCAACCTCAACATAGTTGACCACTAGAAAATTTACTTTGATGGCTCACACACACAACATGGATTAGGATCCGGTGTCTTCTTTATCACCCCACAAGGGGACTGCATACTAAGGTCCTATAAGTTGGCATTTCCTTTCCCTAATAACATTGCAAAATACAAGGCTTTAACCATAGGTCTCAGAATAGCAGTGCAGTGGCACATCATGGCCCTTAGAGTATACAAAGACTCTCAGCTAATAATAAACCAAGTAAATGGTGAATACCAAACTAAGGATGATAAGCTCACTCCATATAAGAAACTGGTAGAAACTCTCAAGGAATCCTTTATCAAGATCACATTTGAGCAGATACCCAGAGCTAACAACAGAGCAACATACGCCATGGCAACAATTGGATCCCTATTGGACATCCCTCACAATGTCCCAAAATATGAATTCTTGGTAGAGCAACTTCTCGTGCCCGCATTCGAGGTACCAGAATTAGAATTTGTGTGTGAAATTGTTGGTCCCAATGATCCCTAGTACCATGAAATTTATACCTACCTGCGAATAGGCGTCATACCCACTGACTTACCTTCGACCTTAAAATGAACCTTTGTCAAAAATGCATCATGATTCATCATCCTAGGAGATACCCTATATCGTAGGAGCATAGAAGGAACCATATTATGTTGTTTAAACACTGAGGAGGCATTGACTGCTTTAACTGAAGTACATAACGACATCTGTGGTTCACACTTGAGTGGAATGGCCTTAGCTAAGAAATTGCTGAGGATGGGGTATTATTGGCCTATAATGGAAAGAGAGGCACATGACTACATCAAAAGGTGTCTACAATGTCAGCAGCATGGGGACCTCATCCATGCTCCAACTTAAGAACTTCATCTCATTATCACACCATGGCCCTTTTCACAATGGGGACTCAATCTCATTGGAAAAATCACTCCCACTTCATCTAATGGCCACAAGTTCATCATAACCGCCATATAGTACTTTACCAAGTGGGTGGAAGCTATACCCATGACATAATTGGGAAACAGATATCAAAGTTCATCCTAAACTATCTCATTTGTTGCTATGGTGTCCCACAAGCCATTATCTCAGATAATGGGACACCATTCAAGAATCAAGATGTCTATGACTTGTGTGAAAAATTCAAAATCCAACATCGCTTCTCCACCCCATACTATCCCCAAGGCAATGGCCAAGCAGAAGCCACAAAAAAACCATTTTGAAAATCCTCAAGAAAACAGTCAATGATGTAGGTCATGACTGGCATCTGTAGCTCAATCTCGCCCATTGGACCTACTGAACCAACATCCGCACACCCACCAGCACCACCCCTTTCTCCCTGGTCTATGGATCAAAAGTAGTACTCCCCATTGAGATCGAGCTCCCGTCACTAAGAATATCACTGCAAAACCTCATCACAGATGAAGAGTACCGAGTATCAAGATTGAATGAGCTAGAGCTATTGGATGAGCAGTGTATAGACACTTTAAATCATTTGCAAGTCTATCAGAATAGACTCAAGAGGAGCAATAACAAGAAAATCAGAAGTAGAACATTCCAAGTTGGAGAACTAGTACTAAAGGAGAATCAGAAGAATGTCAAAAATCCAAACAACAAAGGAAAATTTGAACCCAACTGGTTGGGACCATTTGTTATCACAACAAGCTATAAGTTAGGGGCATACCAATTATCAACACCTGAAGGGGAACCTCTACAAGAGCCCATGAATAGCTCTCATCTGAAAAAGTTTTATGCCTAATCTTTCAAGGTATAGAACCTAAAAATCAAAAAAATTAGAAAATGTCCTAAAGAAATGGTTACCTTGGTGAAAACCTAGCAAACAGGTGTCTTGGTGCCAACAAAAGAAACGCAAAAAAGCAAAAAATCCAAAAAAATCAGAAAAAGGATTGAAAATAGTAAAGAAAAAAATTGTCCTCTAGTGAAAACCACTTCAGTGGCACTTTGGACAAGTACCTTGGTGAAAACCTGGAAAACATGTGCCTTGTGTAAATAAGCACTTTCCATCCACCAGGATCCTCACGGTTTGTTCTGCATCATCCATCCATTATGTTTCCATCATCCATCACATTTGAATCTCCATCCATCACTCATCCATCCGCATTTGCACCATAGCTTGGTCTGTTGTTTGTATCATGATCCCTCCTAGTACTACTCGGCCCATTCCCAAGGTTAGTTTGTCCTTCCTTTATCGGAGTAGTCTATTGTATCACATTGGGGGCATGTTCTCATCGGATCGGATTTGTATATATTCTTGAAGTCCTAAAAATAAAAAAAATCCAAAAACATCAAAACATCAGAAAATCCAAAGCATCAAAACATCAGAAAATCCAAAAACATCAAAACATCAAAAAATCCAAAAACATCAAAACATTAGAAAATCCAAAAACATCAAAACATCAGAAAATCCAAAAACATCATAAAATCACAAAAATCTAAAAACATTCAAAACATATCAAAAAATCCAAAAATAGGTCAAAAGTCAGTCAAAAAGTCAAAAAACAAAGTTGTCTTATTGAACTACGGGTCTTTAAGCCTTGAACATAGGCAAGGTTGATCTTTGATCATCCCCTAAGACACTTAGGTCAGTCCTTTAGGCATCTGTCATAATAAATTGACATTTCATCATGTATATCTTCATCTATAAATCGGTCAAGTCGTCATTCAAACTACGTGGTCTCTGTGTGTATAACGTAGGCAAGGCTAATCTGTTTATCAACCCCCGAGGCCCCTAGGATAGGTCCTTAGGTTATTCTCTTGGTCAAAATCTCAAAAAACCCCAAAACATTCAAAAATTGAAAATCAAAACATTTGAAAAATCTCGAAAAATACCAAAAACAGCCTCAAAACATTGCAAAACTTCAAAAACATCCAAATATTTGAAAAAATCCATCTGTCTCATCTCGCTTTCACCCACAATAACATCACTCATAATAAACAATCATCATCCTCAACCTTTGGTAAAACAATTGGAAACAAGTCTAGTAGGTTAAAAGTGAAAACTCAAAATGTCAAGTCTCAGGTTTAAGTTAGTATGTAAACAAGTTGGTCAACTCTTTGTGTCGATAACCAATCATCCAATCAATCCCATTTCAAACATTTGATAACATCATGTCTTAGGATGTATCCTTCCTACAATGGACATTATTTATTAGAAATAATGCTTTGGATAAACGAAATGACGTGTCACCATCCACTAACATGTCCTAGGATGTATCCTTCCTACAATGAGCATTATCTTTTGGCAATAGTTTCGGTTCTTATCCTTAAAAACACATTTCCTTTTGGTTAGCGGTATTGAAGAACATCAGCTTGTTTTTTTACTTTATATTGGTCTTTTTAACTTAGCTCATTGCACTCATTCCAATAACCTCCTGATGATGTCCAAACAAATGGATTTAGAGAGATAGGAATGGGGAAACGATCATTATCTTTTGTCTGTTGTGCTTGTTGGACGTTCTTGTAAAATAATCTTGGCAAATACTTGCTTTGTTAGATATGTATGGAGGGTGTTTGGGGCAACTTGTTGACTATTGCATTGATAGGTTATACCTTTCCATTTTTTGGTTTGAGGTGTTTGAAACTTCTAAAGTACATCCTAGTAAGGTTTCCGTATGTCAAGTGTGAACAAGAATACTCCTATCCATTTGTCGAGTCAGATTCCATCACGCTAAGTACAAAGCCATCCTGGTCCATTATACCTTGATGCATCATGCTTATGTGTGTTATCAAACATAAGGTAAGTGACCCTTTTAAAATCCCAATTCTTGATAAGCAAATCATCTATTTCTCATCATTCATTTCTCACCATCATCTCTCATAAAGTTGGCTTGTTGGATCCTCTTGTCATCACTTGATTTCTTCTTTTCCGCACTAACATCACGTCATGAATAGTTAATCATCATCATCAGTGCATCCATTCTACATCCACAAACCATCAACATTCTGTACATCATCTCACATGCAGCATAATATAGATCTATTAGTCTAATCATCTACATAAAACATCCATTGCATAATCATAGCATATCACATCATCCATCACACATGCATTACATCATCATTTTAAGCTGTTTAGGATAATATAGATTGGTTATTCTAAGCATCTTAAAACCATCTCATTTGCATCATCATCATAACCATCCATTTTGAAACTCTTTATCATGAGATCGACCCTCAAATAGAATCTTTTTTTCTCAATCTCTCGAAGGGGCAATGTATTAGTGTACTTCTTTCCACTAGGGCATTCGAAAAAATTTAGATTTTTTTTGAATTTTGATCGTGGCAAGTTTATTCTTTGAACCAACGCAACAAGTACATTGCTTCAAAGAGGGGAAAAATGTAGACATGTGAAATTAGCATCATGCACGCAATTAATTCATATTCATTCAGTCATCAAATTAATCAAATTTAGATTCATCCACTCATCAGGTAAATCAAATTCATTAAATTCAGTCTCCTAAGGTTATCCATTTAAATTAAATAAATCAACTTTGTTTAATTTAAGTCTTGCACCCCCCTTTTAATTAAATAAACAAAAATTTATTTAATTAATCCCAAATTCATATCCCATCCCTTTTGATTTAAATAAATCAAAGTATTTAAGTCAAATAGGTCAAAAACACCTAAACATCATCTAAGTTAATCTAATCCTGATTAATCTAATCTAACCACCCATCACATCCTCTATCTTTTCCCACTTGCACCAATAAAGCATTTTAATTCATTTATTAAAATCAGCATTTTCCCTCAACAAAGCATCTTTTGAGAATATTCTTCAAGTTTGAATTTGAAAGAAAGTTGACTTGTCCCTTCCAACATGGCAATAACTTCCCTCTTACATGTCCCCCACTAGGCATTTAATTCTCTTTTTCTCCCTCCAACAAGCAAAATTTGAAATTTGAAAAGGCCAACCAATCTCATTTATGGGCACATTGACCAAAACTTGCACATTCCTCAACCATTCACAAGGTGACAAGTGGCTCCATCTCATTGGCTAAAACTTTATCCCACATTGCTATATTTTGAGCACTCTTAGCATTTGAGATTCTATAAATGGAAGCTTCATTCTTCAACAAATCATCCACAATCTTATGCAAAGTTACTCTCTTCAATTGAGAGCTGATTTTTTCCACTTCACTCCATCTTCAAGGAATTGTATCATTTGAGTTTTAGCAAGGATTGGGAAAGGGTCACTTTGCACAAGTGACACCAATCCAATATGGAATAGGTACATGCAAATGCTTTTTTTATATGTTTTTTAATCCTTGTTATTTGTTGTATTTTTTGAGCATTGGCATGTTATTTCATAGGAGCATTAGAAAGTTTGCATAACATGAACTAACCCATTACTAATGAGTATGAAGGTTTTTAGGATGTGTGCAGATTTATGGTGCTCATAGTAGGTATTGAGGCTATCGTTGAGGTAGGAGGAATTTGAGTTCCTCCTTGGTTTGCAACATTGTTTGTTGGTATAGGAGCACAAGAGGTTGAAGGAAGATGTTTTCCAAAGATCTAAACTATGTTTTTCACAAGGTCAAGGCCATCTTCACTTTCAAGCATTTGGTGAATATTTTCTATGGTAGGAATTATAGTAGTTGAAATTTTTTCAAGGCTTATTTGATGTTGCAAGATTACTAAGTCCTCATGAATTTGAATTATTTTCTCTTGCGGGATATCATCATTCCTTGGTTCAACTTGCATGATACCTGAAGGCAAAGAGTTTCTAAGGGTATTATCCATGCCTAGTGTACTATTTTCAATACTAGGAGTGGAAGCTCTAGATAACCCAAGAAACACAATGAGTGTGTTATCGTGGGATGCCATGAGTCTTGATCTTCTCACTAAGGTATTAGCAATAGGACACCAAACACTCATGCAAAAGCTACTAGATGTAGGGTGAATGCAAATGCAATGTAAGCTAACAAGAATAAATTTCTTGAAATAGAAATTCTGGAAAGTAAAACAGAAATGCAAGAATAGAAAAGAGAAACTCAAAAAATGAAGATTAAATTCCAGAAAATGCAATGCAAAATGTGCAAAGGGACTAATTTGCCCAAGGCGGAGAATGAGTCCTAGTACTGATTTTTTTGAAAATTTTCAAAAATTTTGAAATGAATTTTATGCTTTTTAAGTTTTTTGATGCAAGTATGAAATGAAAATGCAGAATTGTACTATTTTTTAGTGAAATTAAGTGTGCCAGGGTGATCCCACAAAGTTGGTTTACAATTTTTGGGAGATTATGATTTTTGCTGAAATCACATATTTTTAGAAAATATAATGATTTAAGCCCTTAAAAGTTTCATTCAAAGCATTCCAATTGAAGAGGGTTTGATCAAACTACCTTAGATCAAATCCCCTTGGATAGAACCCCGCTAGTTTTAAACCATTCCTATAACGGGGTCTCCTTTACACCTATCAAAATGCTAATAAAAAAAACTTTTGATTTACCTTTTGGGGGATCAAATGAATTCATTTAAAATTTATTTTTTGTAAGTATGTATTCCTTATTATAAGCTTCCCAAATAGTATAATTTTAAATCAATTTAATTTTATTATTATATTTATTTTTTATTTCTTGTGAATGTAGGTTTTTCACCAAAAATCAAACTCCCTTTTCTACACATGTGGAAAAATAGAAGATTGTAAAAAAAAATTTGAAAAATATGAGTGCACCAGATATTGAAGTACTTGATCCAAAAAAAAAAAATTGAATTTCGATACATACAAAAGATTTTATGCATTATACAATTGTGCTATGTCTAAATTGTAATTGGTTTGACTTCGAAACTTGATTAAAGAAAAAATATTCAATTAAAAACTATATAACCAAGTGGAAGCACTAGATATCAGAGTTAAAAATCTAAATTTGAAAGAATTAGAATTTTATCCTTCATGGAAAAAAAGTTATGCGTTATACAGTGAGCATCACTTTTTTAAAATGTTGTTTTCTAAAAAAAAACTAATTTTTGAGGGAGATGGAAAAAGAAGTGCAATCTAATTCCAAAATTTTTGAAAAAAATATATTTAGAATCTATAGAAAAAATTTCATGAAACTCTAGTTTTCATAAAAAATATATTTAGAATCTACAAACAAAATGTCACAGTTTAGCCGCTATAGGTGCCCGAAAGTGAAGATTTAGTTAAAAAAAATTTATTTCAGTCTCCAATTTGGCAAAAAATTGTAAACCACTATTGTGGGATCACCCTGCAATAATGCAAACTAAATGAACTTTTCACTAATGCAAATTTGGAAACCCTAGAATGCAAATTAACTAATGCAAAATGTAATGCAATGTTAATGCAAGCTATATCTAAAATGTAAATGCACTCCAAATCAGAATTATGATGTTCAAAAGTTGGGTTCACCAAAATGTGGACACCAGAAATGGATGCTTCACTTCCTTGTCCACAAAATGGATACAAGGAGAGAGATCCAATTTCACAATACTTACACTCAAGGAAACCTTAGAGACCTCAACCCAATGAAGGATATGCAAAATACAAAATGTTTGAGAACATAGTGTGATATGCAAACTAATACTAAATGACCTAAGAATGTAAGTAAAATGTTACAGAAAGTTGTGAAACTGGAAATGTGCAACTGGGAAACTGAAGAAGGTAGAATGGAGGTCTGGATCACTAAAAATTCTGATGTTGAAGCTGACTGGGACTCATACGCTAGGCTGGGAAAATCAGCCCAGTTTTAGGAAAAATGTGTTGGAACAAGTTTCAACCAAAAGGGTACTCAGATCTGCAAAATCCTTGTTTAGGCCTGGGCAGTGGGACTCATTTACCAATAGTGGCGAATTAGTCCACTTCTATTTTTTTGGAAATTTGAACAGATGGAAGGAGCTTATCACTTTGAGGAAGAACTAAAGATAATGTTAGATGATATGGAAAGCATGATGTTTGAAAATGAATAATTGAAAGAAAAACTCAAGGAGGCAAATGCTTGTATCACAAAGCTAAGGGAGAAAATCCAAAAATTCAAAGCAAGACATAGAGAGGTTATCCAAGAATTAAAGGAGTCAAAGGAAAGTATTGTGGATTTAAAGTAGCAATTGGATGAATGCAAGAAGAATGAAGAAAATATCAAAGATACTATCAAACAAAAAATGGAAGAATGGAAGAAGATTGAATAAAATCTCAAGTATACCATCAAAAAGACATTAGAAGAAAATGAGAAGTTAGATCAACAGTTAAGAAGGCTAAAAAAAGAAGCAAGAGTATGTGAAAGTAACATAATTCTAGATCAACTCTTGTCCCTATAGAAATGTCACAAGGATAAGGGAGGACTTGGCTTCACTAGTGAAAGCTCAAATCGGAACACTAAGGGTGAAGAAAAAGTAGTTGAAGCTAATGAGAGATCGGTTGTAACAAGCAAGGTTTAGAACTCTAGAACACGTACAAAAGACCTTTGGTCAGGAAACCAAATGCTCAAAGGTACTTATCATTTAATGGATACTATTCTCTATGCAAAAAATTTGGACATAAGGCTGTAGAGTGTAGAATAAATAAGGAACCAAGTACTCAATGCTTTAACTATCACAAGTTTGGTCACAAAGCAAGTCATTGCAAAAGTGAATTATCTAATTTGGCTAGAAGGAATGGAATGAATAATCCTTTTCGTGGTAATTGCTATTTATGCCATGGTTATGGTCACAAAGCTAATTAGTCTAGATCTAAGATTCACTTAGTTAAGTCAGGAAAAAGATGTTACAAGTGCAGTCAACCAGTAAATTATGCTTTAACACATGCAGATATGTTGCTCCAGAAAAGCCTGAGAAAACAAGAAGGTTGTAGAATCATGTGAATCTAAGAAGAAGATTGTCATGGTGGGGAAGGAAAAGGAAATGAGTGTGGAGAACTCTTTTGTGGTACCAGATCTCAGTACAAGCTCTTCTAGAATCTAAGCCAACTTACTTGGCTCAGGGGGAGTTTTGCAATACATATTCTATCGGTTCCCCCTCTCCAAAGTAATATTGATTTTTTTTCAACATCACTAAGTTTGATCCAGTTGGTGATATATGATGAATCTTAATCCAGCTGATTGAAAAGAGAAGTACAATTGATGGCATCATCGATGTAAGTTTTTGGAAACAAGTTCATCATGAGCAATTAAGGTTAAAAGGTGGAGTTTTCAAAACATTTCTCACAGTTTGCAAAGAAGAAGAAGTTTCACAGAGCAATAAAATATTGAAGAAGATAACTACGAGAATTGAGTGGCAGAATTCCACTAAGGCTAAAGGGAGTAGAATTGGATGAATTTGATCATTAGGAGATGAAGGAAAAGGAACTAGGGTTGAAGACTGATGAATTGCAGAATGTAAGTGCTTTGGGTATGGATTTATGGGGAGAATTTCCCTGGTTTATCGATAAAGAGTCTATCTTGTTCCTATTGAGTCAATTCAAGGATGTCAACATTCTTTTGGACAAAACCTATCTGATCACTAAGGAATCCATTGAAGCTATTACTGGGTTGTGCAGTGTTGGTGACCTCCCTGGGAATAAAACGGTGAAATACAGAGATGTGAAGGAACTTATTGGTATCAACAAAGACCCCCAAGCTCTACTAATAAATACCATTGTCGATCCTACAGTGAGGTATGTTGCTTATGATATCACTTACAAAATCTATTTCCAAAATCGTGAAGGTTCTACTTCGGCTATTGATGTGTATCTTGCACATAAAATGGTGAAGGAAAATAAGAAGTTTGACTTGTGTAACCTAATAATGGAAAACCTAATTGAGAATGTCAGAATTTCTTTAGTTGAGAGTTATCCTTTCTGGTTTGGATCTTTTCTCATATCTTTAGTATTCTACTTTTTGAGTTCACTACCATCAAAGGAGAATGTTAAGTGGAAGTTTGGCATCCTTGTCGGAAAGCAAGTCTACATGTATCTAGAATGTATGAAAGATAAAGCAGGTGCATGCAATGTTTATTTCTCATCCTTGCAGATGAATCTATGCTTTGGTGTGATAGTTTCTAGTCATTTTAAGGAGGGTTGCTCCTTCGATAAGGAGTTAGAGGTTGTTATTGGTGGTTCCCCTTTGGAAATTAAAAGGAGGAAAATTAACAAAAAGGATGTCATTGATATCTCAGAAGAGAAGAAGGAAGAAAAGTCTCTGCCTAGATCTGACTCTTTCAATCTAGATGAAGTTCATTCAACATTGGATGAAGGTGATACAAAAAACATTGGTGAAAATTGGTATGTCTGCTCTCTGATCAGTAGGCTTAGAATTGATGATGCCTTGGTTGATTATCTACTCAAAAAGGTATCACTATTTCAGATGTTTCTGACTCGTTATCGGATGATCTGGTAGAAGTTGTTGAAGAAAGGTTGTTGTGGGAAGGATCTAAACGACATAAGTTCCAAGCTATGATTGAGAGAAGGTGTGTCAAAGCTAAACATAAGTTTTCCAAACATGTTGGTGAGACAAGAGAATGTGTTCAGGAGATGTTTGACATCTATAGGTATTGTCTATGGTAGCCTACTACTGCTGATAATTTTAGAAGTAGAATTGAAGCTATTGAATCTGAATTGAATGATATTGGGAAGTGTTTTGAATTCTTCAAAGATAAAGATGGAAAACAAAAAATAAGAATTGGTGAGTTGCAAGTTGAGTTATTGTCTGTTTAGAAACAAAGGGAAGATTTGGTTAGAACTTTCTTGTTGGTCAAAGAAATTGTTGAGGTCTGGTTGGATCATCTCTTCGAGATACTTTCTAATGCAAAGGATTGTGAATGACAGTGTCTATCTTCAAACTGGTCATCTTCATTTATGTTGACTCTACTAGACAGTATGTGTGCCAAAATTATTTTTGTAGTGCTATCTTGGAAGAGGATTCTTCCAACTATGAGAGAAAGGTACAAGAATATTTTTCATGTGAAAAGCATTATTTTTACTTGATCTCCTAAATTTTCTTATTTGGCCCTTTTCCTTTGATGGAAAAAAGGGGGAGAAAATGAAGAGAAAACAAAAACAAGAAGAGGTATTGAATTTTTTTTCAAAGGGGGAGTCCTTGGAGTTTTAGAGTTTTGTGTCTTTTGAGTTTTTGTTGTTTCAACATCAATGCCAAAGGGGGAGATTGTTGAGAAGTTGTTGAGATGATTTAGAATTGTTGTTATTGATGTCAAAACGTAGGATTAGGAAGGTTGTGCTCTGGATGATATATAGAAATGATCTATCCTATCGAGTGTTATGATGTAATGTAGTATGGATGTTATCTTTGATCCATATATGGCAGTACTTCTTTTCGGGACATTCATGGAAGATAGTCAATGCAAAATAATGAAGTCTAATATTTTGACATTGGCTACTATGCTCAAAGCTTAGTTTTTGTAACCTTGCTATTCAGACATAAATGTAGCATGTTACAAGTTTTAGTATGTCAAATTGTGTAACTTCTTTGATTGATACTAAAATTGATGATAATCAAGATTTGGTCTTGGTTGTGGCATTCCCATCAGCTCTAGAATATATTTCATGTAGTTCAAAGTTTGCTATCTTTTGATAATTATGTTATGTAATGAACCTATCTTATGGATGACCTATTTATGGATCCCTTGGTAACATGCTAAGAAGATCTTTATGTGCAACCTATCTTTTGGGTCTAGTGCTAGCATGTAAAGACTTATTGAATATGTCAAGGTTGTTCTTTATTCCAACATGTTTTGTGGTGATCTAATTCAAATTATGTTTGGCTGACTTAGAAGACTATGAAGACATTGTGTCTAGCTGACCTAGGAGATTATGAAGGCATGGAATAGTATAAGTAAAAGTTATTTTTGTTTGATGAAGAAGAAATGTGGTGTCTGGTGTCTACGAGTAGATAAAAGGGTGTGAAGGAAGAAGTAATCTATTTTGCAGAGGTTTTGCGAGGAAGGTGTGCAGAAGATTCTTGACAAAATCTATTGCAGAAAGTTATTGTGCTCTTAACTAGAACTGAATTCATGCATATGTAGATGCAGCTTCATTAGTTCACTTTTTTCAGTGAGACTATTTTGTAATCAGATGTTTCTGTATTAATTAGGCAATGAGCCTTTATCTTTTGGAAGTGATCCTTTTTATCTTTAGTTGTAATAGCTAGGCAGTGAGTACACAAGTAGTGAGCCTTACCTACAGTGAGAAACTTGGTAGTGAGTCATTGTAAAAATAACCTTAATCGGTGTCACCTTGACTGGTGTTTCATAATTGAGAATTATCGTTCTTCATGGTTTTTACCTTCTTGGGTTTTCACGTAAATTTTGGTGTTCATTGTGCTTGGTGTTGTTGTGTGCATTCATGTTCATATATATTTGATTGTTTTCTAATTATTGTAAGCCTGCTTTAGATTAATTAAAGAAAAGAAAATTGTTTTATGATAACTGATTCACCCCCCCTCTTAGTTATCCATATTGTTCAACAATTCTCATGACTGTCAATAGGTGCATCTTCTAATACCGACCTATCCTCTTCACATCTAGGAGGGATATTAGGAGAAGGATAATTTTTATTTTCATGGCTATCTATGATATCATTCTCTTTCGCTAAAAAATTCTCACAAGCAAGGGATGAACGGAGACTAGGTAAGGTGATGTTTAGAAATTTTTCTATGGTCCCATCTTCTTTTTTTCTAATATCTTCTAAAGGGGGAAGAGGAGAGGGACAATCAAGATTCTCAGTGCTTGTATCTTCTTTCACCAAGATACCTTTGTCACTAATAGGAGAGGTATTGGGAGAAGGACAAGTATGATTGTTATGATTGTCTACACTTGCATCCTCTTGTATCATACCATCCTCACCAATAGGCAATGTGATATTAAGGATTGTTTCAATGGTTTGATCTGCTTTCTCTAAGATGTTCTCATAACTATGAAAGATAATAGAAGGATGGCTAGCATGTTTCTTAATGACCTCATTGTTGTACTCTAAATTGAAATCATAAGAGGGGATGTTGTACTTATGCAATCAATTTTTAACCATATCAAATTCACATCTCTTGAAAGAAAACATGCTATCATAGAAAAGTAAATAAAGTGCAATTCAATGACCTAAAGTGAAATGTTTAAATGCAATTTTCAGATTTGAAATAAGTTAATTTACAATTTATTACACTATGCAACAACCTAAAAGATGAAATGTTGTAAGTGAAAATTTGGAATTGAATAATGCATGAAATGAACCAATTTAAGCTATATTTAATGAAATGCATGTAATAGAAACTCAGCCAACTGAAATAGATAACCAATGGAATCAAACAGAAGCATAGAAAAGTAGGTTTAAACCCTAAAAATTGGAGCTTCAAAGTCAATAGGGACTAAGACGCTAGCAAGGGCGTCTTGGTCATACTGATGGAATTCAAAGGTTCTAGAAACTGGAACAAAAATCAAACAATAGAGACAAGATTTTGAGCCAAAAACCCATAAAGGGACTAAGATGCCAGGAAGGGAATTTCTTTCCCAGTAGAGGTTTTTGTCAAAAAAATAGAAAATTTTGAGTTGTTAATAGTGTTCCCAAGTTTCCTACCCAAGGACCTGATGTTTAGAAATAGAAAAGTGTGCAAATGAATGCAAGAAAAAGTAACTAATGACAAGCAATTGGATACAAAGTTAAATGCAATTTTTTTAAATTTTGAATGCAATAAGAATTTTCCTAAATGCAATTAGGATGATTAAGATTGCACTTTTAAGTTTTTCAATGAGATAAAATAATGCAAGAAAGAAAAAAATCAACCTATATGCACATTCACTAATGCAAATGTGAGAAACCCTAGATGCACGTTTACTAATGCAAGTATGAAAAACCCTAGATGCACACTCACTAATGCAAGATGCAAAGTAAGAATGAATGAAACCTAGATCTAGGACTTTAATGGACTCCAAATTAGAAAATTAATGCTCTAAAATGTCAGGTTCACCAAAATGAATCAGAAAGAAAATAGGAGGGGGAATACCCACTATTCTCCTTCAGTCATTCAATAATGTCCTAGGAACCCAAATTGGATTTACTATCAACCTCGAAGGTGAGTAAATTCTCAACAAGGAAGGCCTATGAGGGGGTTCTTTAAGCTTTGAGGGGTTCACCACCAAGCAAAAGCTTGGAAAAGACAACATAACATTTAACTCACAAAACCTACTAATGCAAGCTAAATGATGGATTCAAATGATGAAATTAACCAACAAAAAGTTATGATATATGTACCTCAGAAGTTTGGAAATTTGATGAGGATTTTGGAAATGAAAAAATGTAGTCAAAATGTGCTAGGTAGGACTAAGACACTCTTGCTATTGTCTTAGTCCTATTGCTATTTTTAGGGGCAGATGCAAAATCCCCAGATGCGGAATAAGATCCAAAAGAATCTCTGCAAAATTCCCTTGGGAGGACTGAGATGCCCTTAGTGCTGACTTAGTCCCATTTTGAATTTATGAAATCTTTGAATGTGGTCTTGAGGCTCAAGGTCTGCACTTCCTTCTTCTCAGATCCTAGGTCCTGAAACTTCCAAATCTGGCCTGTAGGTGAGTTTTTGTGAAGATGACAACTTTGCAATACAACTTTGCAACTTTACAAATTTTCACTTCAAATGATCTTCAATTATTCAACCTAAATCTGCAATCACAAACACAGAAGAGAGGAATTTTTTTTTGATTGTTAGTAAATGGGGGTTTTCCTTGGTCAAACCCCTTATTGGTAATTAAACCTTGGAATGAAATGAAATAATGAAGGGAAATGATGAATGAACAAAATGCTATGTTCACCAAACCCTTTGTTGTGAAATCTACAAACTTGTGTGAAGTGGCTAGCTTGAATGTAGATCTTGAATCAAAGGAATGCTTGATAGATATTAACTTGAATTGCTTGCTTGGATCAGAACCCTACATCACAAATGTTAGCTCAAAAACACACATGATGCAAGAATAACTTTGAAATGATGCTTGAATCTTGATGATGGCTCTAAATACTTGATGAATTTCCCTTGAATGCTCTTGATCTCATAAACTTGCCTTGGGAATGAACACTTGAGTGCTTGTTAGGATAAAATGATTGAAAGGACCTTGTATTTATACTTATCCATGCTTAATATCCCAAAATTACACCACAACAAGCTGACATATGAACTCATTAATTAAAGGAGGCTAAATCCTGCCAATATTTGAAATTAAATCCTAAAAATAACCTAAGGGGGAGTAAAATTCCCCAATGGAATCTTAGTCTCGAGGCATGAAACTTGGGGCACAAACTCCAAAAAGGGGCCCATTTAAGGTGCCTTTGAAATTAGGGTCCCAAGATCTTTGGGGGACAAAGACGCCCTAGGTGGCATCTTAGTACTGACCCAAAAATTAGGGACACACAACTAGAATCATTAAATTATCATTTACCCTTTGATGTTTGTCAGGATTAGCCATAAAAAGATATAATTTTTTAGGCTTATGGATGCAAAATAAGACCAATTAAGACATAAATAAGGATAAACAAAGCAAGGCGAGCCCAAACAAGTGTGAAAGTGCAAGGGTATGCATTTTTCTACACTTTAATAGCATCATTCAAGATTACATCTGGGACATCCACTTCATCCCCCTCAACAATGCAGAAAGTAGACAAAGAATCTTAGGGTGCATTTGTCGAAGCATTTCCACCAACAAGCTTTTCCACATAATATACATTGTTCACACCCATGAAAAAAGTGTCCTTACCCCCAAGAGAAGAGGTAGGCTCATTCAAAACCCCAGGAAAAGGCACATGTGAAGCACTAGGCATACTTTTAGTCCCCCCAAAAGATGAAGGCGATGAAGCAAAATTATGGGAAGGAGTTGAGTGCATGGGTGGGGGATCCCTAATGGGGCCTCTACTAGGCCGATTCATCAGGAAACATAGAAGCTTGGAAATTTTAAAAATGGAGCAAAAACAAAGAGCTTAGGTTACCTAGATTATCACTTTTCTATTTCTAAAGAATGATAGTTCTTTCATGGAATTTTAGGTGTCTAAGTAGCACCCATCAACACAAATTTTTTCAATAAATTATCTAGTTTCATAAGCCTAATATTATTTTCTTTTAGTAAAAAAACTCAATGGTGGAGATGCAAGTTATTTCTTCTATCCTTTGCAAAGGTAGTCATTGTCAATGTGCTAGATCTTAAGGTTTTACAAGTTGAGTTACATGTCTTTGGGACCCTTTGCATCTTAATCCATCTATTAGGTTAGCAAGATGAAATAAAAGGAAATAGGATGGAGCCTACTATGCTTTGAGGAGATAGAGTTCATATTTTACACTCAAGTTTCACTCAAGGAAACCCTAGAGATCTCAATCCAATGAAGAAAGGGGAAAGACATCTGACAATAGGTTTGTCTTAGGGTCTAATTGGAAACTAATGAGGGGTTCACAACCAAGCTAGGGCTTGGAAAGACTAGTGAAATGTAAGATATAATGCTAAAACCTAATACAATGCAAGATTTCACTAAATGACCTAGAAATGTATATAAACATAACAAAAAGTTGAGAGATGAATGGTGTGCACCTAGAAACCTAAAGAGGACTGGAATGAGCTATGATACACTAAAAATACTAAAATTAGGGCACACTGGGACTCATATGCTAGTCTGGGCGTATCACTCCCACACTAGGGTTTTTGGTCAAGAATAGGTTTCTAGTAGTGTAGATTCAGGATCTGCAATTTTTTTTAAAAATGCCTATAGTGGGACTCATATGCCACTTCTGGTGTATTAGTCACCTTCCACCTTTTTAGGAATTCAAAGTTCAGATATGTACTCCAATATCTGCTCTTCCCTTCCAAACTAATTTCTAGATCTGAACCTGTAAAACTACCTCCAAAATAGAATATAGAATTGATTTGCTTATGGGGGGTTTCCCTGATTCAAACTCCTAGTTTGGTAATTAAACCTTGATATAAATAATGAATAATGAATGTAAATAGGAATGTAAACCCTAACCTTAAGTGTGTCTAAGATTAGGAAATCGAAAATATAATGCAACCCTATTCTATTGTGCTAGAATGAGATGCATGAATGAAACATGAAGATGAATGACTCACTTTGACAGATCCCCAATCATTCAAATGAGCCCTAATAATGCATGTACCTTCCTTAGGATGAACGTAGAATGATAATGGAGGATGGAATAACTTAGGAGACAAGTCGTTAGGCTTGGATTGATGGCTAGTTGCATCTCCCCAACCTAGAATCCATCTTGATTCACCATAGGAAACCATAATCAACCCTTAACTATGCTAGATCTTGAATGAAAGTGACCTTGAAGAGCTGCAAAAAAAATTAATGCTGCTCCAAGGCTTCAACTTTTTTGATTACTTGTTCTTGAATGCTCTTGTGAAGAATGCTTGGATCTTGAAATTGCTCTTCTATATTATTGCTTAGATGAAAAATGACTTTAGAGGCTTGTTTATATAGACAATACACCTAATTTACCATTATCTACATCTCAAAAGCCGATATCAACCAAAAATTTGAATTGAAAAGTTGAATTTCCTGCTCAAACCCTTAAAAGGCCCCAAATGGGACTCATGCCACTCTTGGCATATGTGTCCCACCTAGGGGGACTCATACACCAAAAGTGGTGTATGAGTCCCACCCTAGACTTTCAGGGTGGGTTGTTAGAAATTTTGATGTTTTTGATGTTTTTAGTTGAAATAAGCCTTGAGATCCAAAATAAAGGGTCTTAGGGGCCTATTAATGATGATTTAAAAGGTTATTTAATGCAAGGTTGCTAGAATAGGTCCAAATTAGGCAAGAAATTACACTATCTCCAAGAAGGGAGTACAATTTTTGTTGCCACATTTAGCCCCAACTTTAGCACCCATATGACTCTACGTGCATATGTAAGCTAAATGAATCTAAACAACACACTTCATTTCATAAAAGGATACTGATAATGCTAGAGAATGAAGCCCCCACTATAGCCATTTGCAAAACCACAATGTTAGGAACCACATCCTACATCCTATAACACAAATTTGTTAGTCGTTCAAAAATTCTCTTATCTAAGTTCTTCTAGAAATCAAATTCAAGGGTAGATGTATGCCCCCCTTTATTCTGCTTGCTTTATGGAGGTGAAATCAAGGTAGCAGTCTAACTGTATTGAGTTGGATAAGTCATATCATAGGGTATTTCCAAGTACCATACTGCATAATGATAGGCATTTGATGAGAATGGGAATGGAATCACAATTCCAACACAACAAATGGTATAAAAAATGGAGTTCTCTAGCCCCTGGTATGCTAGTTTGAATGAAAATAAATCTTAACCCTAATATAGTAAAACCCTAATTTTAACATAGATAAGAGTAAAAAGTGATGTAATTTCTAATTCGTTTGTCTTTTACCTTCTTGTAGTTTGAGTTTTTGGAAGAGTAAGTGAGAACGTCGAGCTGACGAGCGTATAGGCCCCTGAGACTCAATACGTTGTGAGAGGAGGTAGTGCGAGGCAACCTTCAGTACTAGGTGAGTTGATTTCCTATACCTTAGCTTTGTTATTATGCATTTATTTGATATTTTATGCATTTCTAGGTTGATTTAAGAGCATGGAAGAAAAGTGCGCAAAGCATCCCTTTTTTTCGCAAAGTGTCCTCTTTTTTTGCAATGTTCCCTTTTGTCGCGAAGTGTCCCACTTTTTTTCAAAGTGTCTCATTTCTTCGCAAAGTGTCCCAAAAGGGAAATGAAGTGTCTAGGACCTTTAGAAAAGTACACTAGAAAAACTTTATCACACTTTTTGATTATTAATATAAAGATTTTATATTTTAAAATGCTTATAGGACATATTTTTGCTCATTTTTGTTAGACACCCTCTCAGTCGCGACATCTTGGTGATAGACAATTTTGTCGCATGCAAGACCTAGTCTAGACATTATCATAGTTAGATGTTCAGACATTACAGGCTACTGGTATTTACTGGGTGTACCTCATGCCTCCCATGAGGTACGATGATGCCATATTAATGGCATTAGCTGAGAGGTGGAATGCTGACACCTGTACCTTTCACCTACCTATAGGTGAGATGACCATCACCCTAGAGGACATTCATTGCATCCTTCAAGTTCCTATCCGTGGAGAGACTGTATGCTTTGCATGGTAGTGGTCATATTTATAGATGCAAGTTGATATAGGATACTGCTTGAATGGACCGATTTGAGAGGAGATCATGGGGCCATGCATTGAGCTATCATGGCTGCTCTATGCACGATCTTCACTCTTGAGGTAGATTATGATTTTTATAGTAGCACTATTACTCATACTTGATGGCCGGCGAGCACACCTAGATGGAGGACTAGTGCACATGATTAGATGGATGGAGCACCATAGGGAATTATACACCTAGGGTCGGAGCATCTTAGCACATTTACATTATGATCTTGGGAGGTTTGCATATCATGAGGTGGATAGTATGGTGCATTGTACACTACTACATGTATGGTTTCTGGATCATATCACATGTAGTAGACTGACAGGATTCCCTTTGGTATCCACCATTGGGTACCTCCGTGCCTTCAATTATCCATTAAGATGGGCATGGCAGGTTAGAGATTTCTATATTAGAGAGTCAAATTTGACTGACTCTCCATGCATATCATGAGGTGGATAGTATGGTGCATTGTACAATACTACATGTATGGTTTCTGGATCATATCACATGCAGCATATCGACAGGATTCCCTTGGGTACCCCCGTCCCTTCAATTATCCATTGAGATGGGCATGGTAGGCTAGAGATTTCTATATTGGAGAGTCAAATTCGACTGACTTGATCAGGAGGAGATCATGTGAAGACCTTACCAACTGATACCATAGTAGCTAGATGAGACTCAATAGTTAAGGAGGATGCAAAAGGATAGATTTCTACTGGCCAAACATGATTACATAGTACAACCCTTCTAATATGATCGTGCCATGCAACAGTTTGGTCAGATTCAAGTAGCACCAATAGCATGACCCTTCTACAGGAAATCGGTGTGAAGTGCTCGAAGACCAGGAGACACTTGATGATTCACCTCTGATGATAGTGACCATGACATGCCCCCAGTCTCTAACGCTGATGACGTTGATACTATAGACACATATGAGGAGTGTTGGATAGTTGCATGACCAACTCTAGTGTTCCCCATGGATGAGTCGATGGGCTATGTAGGACCACTCCCAGATCAGAGGGACAAGGAGGAGGATGTAGTTGAGGATACATGACTTAGGGCTGCTGGCCTATTCGCAGATGAGATTGATGAGGAGTATGTCAAGGTAGTAGACCTTGATTATGTGGGAGAGGAGGAGGTCAAGGAGGAGGAAGAGGCTTTGATGAGTGAGGACCGTGACATGGCAGACAAGGTTCTAGTTTCCCACGAGTGGAGAGACCCATCTCCCATTTGTGTTACTAGAGCATAGTCAGTAGCCACCACACACGCAAGCATCCATGAGCACAAAGAGGCTATCACATCTTACATGCCTCCTCCACAGGACGAGGCTATCTTTACATAGCTAGCTAGAGATCTAGGTGATGAAATTTGGTTTATGATTATGCTTATGCTTTAATGATTATGCTTTTAATTTTCATATATATATATATGTGTGTGTGTGTGTGTATCATGATGTTCATTGATTAGCTTTATAATTTCTATCTTGCAAGTTCTATGAGAGATTTGAAGGACCTCTACTGACAGGTCACTACAGAGATAGTGCCCCCCCATTCTTAGAGATGTGGCTACAGACTACATTCCCCCACCCATTGTGGAGCGGGACTGAGAGTTGTTTGAGCCTTATTTTAGAATGAGGGTAGCATATGAGGGTGCTACGAAGAGACTAGACCAAGCTGAGGCTTCCTATGAGGAGATTTGGTCATCTCAAGGTCCAATGGAGGTTGAGAGACTCCATGTAGAGGTAGCCAAGCTACAGGCAGAGAGAGGGACCACCTAGCAAAGGAGCACTAGGAAGCCATTGGATGAGAAAATGGTCTACAATATACGTTGGATTCTCTTATCATTTCTCAATCATGATTGCATACCACCATCTCTCGATGACTATCTCTAGACATATGTGATCACCAAATCCTAAGGGATCCAACAGTCACAGACCATAGTAGCATTGTATATATTGATGACATGTACTTAAAAATTTGATATATATATGATCATTTAGTGTTTATGTTTATGTGTTTTGAGTTAAATGGAAATGTGATTTATTAAATAATCTTTTATAAGAATATTTAATAAATATCTTCATGATTTAACTTTCTTTATTTGATCTAATTAAAACTATTCTAGTTTCTTTTAGATACTACATTGTGATTAAGTATGTAATGCTAAATTAAATGTACCTATGATCTAATTGTACAATATTAAATGCATATAAGGATTTAATCTAACATAACATACAAGATTATCTTGAATAGTATGAAACCTAAATTAAATACTTAAAAACTAAATTAAATAATTACTTTAGTATTCAAGACATACAAATAATTGTTTGTCAATAACGAAGCAATGCGAGAGCACATAGATGGTCATCTACTAACTCTACCACCACTGCTTTATTATTCACACTATTCAAGAAGATTAGACATAGTACTAGCACAGATGCACAACATTGATAGGATCCTTAAGAGGTGAATTATCCATTTATATTAATGTGTATGCACCAAACCCATAACTTTCATGGACTTTGTAAGGTCCAAGACAATTAGGGATGAACTTTCCTTTTTCAGTTGGGGTGGCATTGATGTTACGTTGATTCTCACATAACACCAAATCACCTTTATTGAATAACTGAGGGATAAAATTTTCATTATAACTACACTACTTTCTCCTAGAGTAAGCCTGAAGGTGCTCAAGAGACCTAATTCACTACTCATCAAGCATTTCAAGCTAATGTAATCATTTTTATTTATAAGTATTATCATCAATAAGTCCCTGAAGAGCAACCCTTAATGTAGGAATCTCTAAATCCAAGGGAATTATTGTCTCGGTGCCATAAATGAGGTTATAAGGTGTAGTCTAACATTCATGTGATAGACCCATAACACATATGTTAATTGTGTGTGCCAATCCTTATTATGTTTGCTAACGGTTTTCCTTAAGATTTATTTGAGGGTTCTATTAGTTGATTCGACTTGACCGTTAGATTGTGAATAGTAGGGTGTTGAGAAACGATGTTGGATGTTAAACATCTCTAAGAAATTCTTCACGCCAATATTCTTAAATGGTGTCCCATTGTCCGAAACTAATGCGGAAGTCCAAAGCATGCAATAATGTGTTCCAATATGAAATGCCATATGACATTGGCAATTGTTGAATGAAGGGGAATTGCTTCTACCAACTTTGTGAAGTAGTTTTTTGCAGTGATTATGAATGTATGTCCAACGGAGGAAGGTGGTGATATTTTTCTAATGCAAACCAAACCCCAAACCATAAAGGTCCAAATAGGAACTTGAGCATGAATTATAGATGTAGGAGCATGGATCAACTTTCTATGTTCTTGACATTTGTGACATCTTTTTATATATGCAAAACAATATTGTTTCATATGTCTCCAATAGTATCCTATGCAGGTTAGTTTTTGGACTAATGTTCTTCCTCCAAAGTGACCTCCACAAGCACCTGCATGAGCTTGTTCAAGTGCTATGGGGATTTCAGATTGTTTAAGGCATCTAGGTAAGGGACCATCAAACGACCTTTGATACAAAACATCGGCAAGAATTATATATTTAGATGCAAGTTTTCGAAGGAGTGCTTGAATGTTCTTAGTTGTCAGCTCGGGAAAGGTACCATCTTTTAAATAATTAAATATTAGAGCATACCATTCACTAGAGTTTTTCATTGTTGTTGATAACAGTTCTTCTATTTTATCTTCTATTGAAGGCTTCATAACTGTATGCACAATAAATGTGAAGTCTTTTGAAGGATCTTGAAGAGATATAATGGAAGCCGCACTCACCATTGCATTTGCATTCCAATTATCCTTTAATGGGATGTTATCAATGGTAAATGACTCAAACTTCTCTAACAAATTCATTGTGTGATCCTTGTATTTTGAGAATTTTTCATGCTTTGTTTGATAGGTCATGTTTATTTTCTTAATAACCAATTGTGAATCACCGAATATCTTAATGTCTCGAGCTCCCATAATTAAAGTGGCGTGCAGCCCAGCGAGCAATGCCTCATACTCAGTAGTGTTTTTTCTACATAGGATGTTTAAGTGATAAGACAAGGGAATAGGCTCTCCCGTTGGTAGTATTATTATAACCCCCGCACCAAAGCCATTTTTACATTTAGATCCATCAAAATATAACTCCCATGTATTAGTTTCAATTGTCAACACATTATCGTCAGGGAATGAATTGTTATTAGGTAACGCTAAAGGAGGAGCATCAACTATTTGGTCGGTCAAGGATTGACCTTTAAATGCTTTTTGTGAAAAAAATATAAGGTCAAACTCAATTAACAACATCACCCACTTAGCTAAGCATCCTAATAAATCTGTTTTAGTGAAAAGATGTCCTAAAGGATCAAATTTCATTATCGCGTGTATTTCAACATTTAGTTTAAGTAATGTCTTAGTTTTTTTGTAATGAATACAAGATCCAAAAATTGTTTCTCTATCATTGTGTATCATTTATCATAATCAATCAGAGTTCAGCTGATGTAATAAACATGATGTTCTTTACCATTTTCATCTTATTGAGCCAACAATGATGTGAGAGCATGGGCCAATGCTACCATATAAAGGATAAATGGTTTTTTCTACATAGCAGACCTTGTAAAACAGGTGGAGTGACAAGATAATCTTTCAAACTCTCAAAATCATGTTTACAATCCTTATTCCAATTAAATTGAACATATTTTTTAAGCAGACATGTAAATGGATATTTTTGATCTGCTAAGGATGCTATGAAACTTTGGATAGCCTAAATTCTTCCTTGTAAAGTGTGTAACTGATAAATGTTTCAAGGAGGTGGAATGTTAACTATAACATCAATTTTCTTTGTGTCCAACTCAATGCCTCTATGAGATATGCTAAAACCTAAAAAAATTCCACTATCTACACCAAAGACACTTCTTTGGATTCAATCTCATGTATTTTTGCATTCACTCGAAGATCTTCTAAAGGACATTCACATTGTCTTGATGAGTCAAAGATTTGGCTAGAATATCATCAACATAATCTTCTAAAATCTTATGTATGTAATCATGTAATATCAATGTCATAGCTCATTGATACATTGTTCCTACACTCTTTAATTCAAAAGGCATCATTACACAATAGAATGTTCCCCAAGCTATGGTAAATTTTGTTTTGTATTGATCTTAAGGGTTGATAAAGATTTGATTGTATCTAGAGAATCCATCCATGAATAACAACAAAGCATGTCCTATAGTTGAGTCCACTATCATGTCAATATTAGGAAGGGGAAAGTCATTTTTTAAAGATGCTTTATTCAAATCACAAAAATCTATACACATCCTTATATGATTATCCAGTTTTATGTCTGTGACAATGTTCAAGATCCAAGGAGAATAATCTATAGGATGTATAAAACCATCTTTGAGGAGCTTCTCAATCTCATCTTTAACTAGCAAGTCTATCTTTGGATTCTTCTTTCATATATTTTGTCTAATGGGTTTAGCATTTTCAGCCTGAACTATGTTGTGTGTTACAATCTTAGGATCAATTCCCAGCATATCTAAATAATTCCAAGTGAAAAGTTCAGGAAAGTCACGAAGCAAAGTTGTATGGTCTTCTTGTTCATCATCATCAAATAACTTTCCTATTTTTATCACTTTTTCTTCATTTCTAATATCCATTGGTATTTCAATTGTATCTCCTAAAGGAAGTGCATTTTGCTTCAGAAATTTAAGGTTTTATTCTTTGTTGTTCCTATCAATCTCATTACTTTCCTCTTCTCTATGTTTTTTCTTGGTACAAATCATAGCATATGTAACCCATTTCTTTTTGGGAGGAGTAAATAGTTTTTCATAAACTCCTAGCATTTCTTTCAAGGCTTCATCATCTTTGAAAAACTCCAATGATGCTTCACAAGTTGTATCAATCAATTTTGGATGCTTCAAGGTGAGAGTTGTTTTAGGATTACACATGATGGTGTTGATGTTTATCTAGTGATGTTTTTTTGCTTGCATTATCTTAGAAGGACAATATCCCAAACCACTTTTTGTTTCTTGTGTGTTAGGCTCTATAGGAACACATATACCTTGTTCTTTCTTTCCACATCCTTTTCCACTATAGCCAAATTGTTTCATGAATTCATAACCTTTCCCATAAAGTCTCTCATTTTCTTGTGGGTTTGGTGGTTGTTGATAATTTATCTCATTAATTTTTTTTGTATAGCTTGTGTCGTCTTGTAGAGTAGATGAGGGAGATGCTTGTGAGTTTTATTTTGAGTTTTGCATTGACATCACCATTGGTTGTTTTTGTTTTTTGGTTTCTCTTGTTGTGATTTTGTATTCTCCCATAAACAAGGGTGTAAACTCCAAGCAACCCCAATCATCTTCCAATAACTTTGACACCATTTCCAATTCTCATTTATCTCCATCCATAGGTTCTATGTTCTATGTTGGAATTAATGTGCTTGGAGGACTTGTTCCTTTTT
Source organism: Sequoia sempervirens (assembly GCA_007258455.2). Classification (NCBI taxonomy): domain Eukaryota; kingdom Viridiplantae; phylum Streptophyta; class Pinopsida; order Cupressales; family Cupressaceae; genus Sequoia; species Sequoia sempervirens. The sequence continues at coordinate 265,737,553 of VDFB02353493.1, forward strand.
CAACTTATAAGCAACTTTCAAGCTTAGGGTCTATTTCAATTTGGTATACTTTGTTGTTATAGACATAATTCATTATACAATGAAGAGTTGAAGGTACCGTATGCGTCTCATGAATCCAAGGTCGCCCTAAAAGAAGATTGTATAAAAGACTATCAGGCATGGCATCAATAGGAGTTTGCAAGGTAGCCTTTTCAAATGTAATAGGCAAAGTAATTACACCAAGTGGTTGCTTTCCTATATTGTAAAATCCTCAAATCGATAAGGAATCAGGTTATATTCTTCATTTATCCACACCTAATTTATCCAAAAGGGTCACACTACACACATTAAGAGTGGAACCAATGTCAACAAGGGTTCTTTTTATTCCCCACCCATCATAGGTGGCTATTATCATGAATGCATCATTTCTCTTTCTCATTTCCAAAGGAGGTAGCTCATGTTGGTGAAATGTAATGTCTACATTAACTTTGTTCATTCATTGTACATTAGGGTCTCCATGTCATTTGCATTTGTACCTGAGGGAACCACTACTTGTTGCAAGGCAATTCGAAGCATAGTATGATAATTAGGTGAATTCTGAATTAGGCCCCATAGGGATATCTTTGTAGGAGTATTCTTAAGTTGTTCAACAAGATCACACTCCTTCCCACTATGTGAAGGAAAACGAGGAGCACTAGGAAAGATGATATTAGGAAAAGGTAAAGGTGTTGTAGTTGGTTTTTTGGTTGTAGATTGTTTCTACTTTTATATGTATGAGCAATAGTATTATGACTTGATTGTTGCAAAACATTGTTCTTAGGTGGTTCAAGGGTGTAAATAGGTTTTTTTTAGTTTTATTTTTGTGTGAAGGTGGGTAAAGGATAAGTTGAGGTTGAATCACATTAACATCTCTTGGTTTCGGTTTTTCATGACAAGCCTTAGTGGATGAACCTTGTGAGATGAAATCCTCAAGGGATTCATCTAACATGTCAAATTCATCACTACTAAAAGGCTTGAGGGTTAGATTAACTTGGAAAAAAGAGATTTGACATATTGCAATTATACTTGAACTCCAAGTGGTTCATCAGTTTTTAGGTGTTTTTGGTTTTATTTTCTAATGAATGCCAAGCGTAGTCTAATCTAATTTTGTACGTGTTGAAATGTGTAGAGTGGATTCTAATGTCAACACAAACCTTAATGAGACGGTTTAAATTCAAAGTTTGAAACAAGTAAAACTACTCTATTCATAATAAAATCAAATCTTTCAAATATGTATCATTGTCCTCTATTTCTAGGGATTTATTAAACCGTTTGGCCCTTAGATTTCTATGGGCACAAAGGTTGTTAAAATGACTACCTAGAAAATGAGATTTGATGCTTAATATGCAAGCTAAGATGATTTCTATGTGCAAATGTGTGGTGGAAGGATTAGTGGTATGCAAATGTGTGCTGGAATGATTACTGGTATGCTTCTAAATGAAACAAAACGATGGAAAGGATAATGGAAGCAAAGATAAATGAAGGATGATGTTGATGATAGATGAACAAGTGGAGATTAGTGAGATGATATGAAACTATAGTGAACTATCCATGATTATGCATATACTCAAATGAAAACATAAAACAAACTAACCTAAAATGTAACTATGATGCAATGGGGATGATAAAATGTAACTATGAAGCAATTAATTAATCTAAGATGAGAATGCAAAGTAACACATGATATGAAAACTAAGTATAAGACTCCATGAAAGCTCCAAGCTCCTACGAAAAACCTACATGGTAACAACACTTAAAGTGTGAATGAAAAATGGCATTATAACACTATTCCAATTTGTATTTCAAAATAGCATTATAACATTACTCAAAAAGTGGATGATAAATGCTAAGGCAAGAGGGTGTATTTATAGGGTTTCTCAAGCATTTTGTGAGGTGGCACCCATCAACGGTCTAGATTCGAAGGAGAAAAGATAGACGGTGGAGATGAAAGGAATCAAGATGTTGTCCCCTTGACCAAGGACAACATGCCATGTGTGTGAAGAGAATCCCTTGACCAATTGGAAGCATGCCAAATGTGTGGGATTCCAAGTGTGTGAAACAAAGACCCATGTGCTCCAAATTTGTTGGAAGTGTGGGGGAATAAAGCCATGTGCTTTTCTCATTGGTGGAAGTGTGTGAGGATAATTCTAATTAATAATTAGGCTTATTTATTTTCATGCATGACCTTTATGAGGTGGCACACAAAAATTTGTAGAAATGTGCTCTAATTCTTAATCAGGATTAGGGAAGATTAATTAAGTAAACATGTTTAGGGTTTTTTAGTTTATTTAATTTAGAAGAATGTGAATTAGGAGAATTAAAAGGAAAGTGAACAATATAAATAAAGTAAGACCTTATTTATATGTATTTGAAGTATTAATCAAATAGGTTGTATTTAATTAATTGAATATGATGACCATTTTCAGGTGTATAAATTTTGCCCCTCTTTGAAGTGATGTGTTTACACGTTACTTAAAAGAAGATTTTGATGTTGATGCTCAGATGATGCAAGATTTTGATGCCCCAGACTTTGAATTTTAGGTATTGATGGATATTATGCCCCATCGAGAGATAAATCGGTGAATATAAGGATGTGAAAATGAAATGTTGAATGATGTGATAACTGTTGTGATGATGCAATGATGATCCAATGTCGATTCGGTGAAGGTTTGATGTCAGAGATGATTTATCTCTCGAAATTGAGTTGTAAGCTCTTTCTTTGAATAGAGTTGATTAATTACCCCTCCTTTTTGGTAAAAATGAGAAATAAATCCCACCATAATTCCCTCCATTTTACCCCAAAAAGGTGAAAATGGTAAAAATGGGATTCATTTTTACATTTTGAGTTTGGAGAAGGTGAAGATTGGAGAGCTTAGAGAAAGATGGTGATCCCATACCACAAGCATCATTTCGAGCATCTTCACCAACCTAATTAGCCAACTGCCTCTGGACCTATGGTACGCTTTACGAGAAACCTCTTTGTTAGTCATTTTCTTGTCATTTAGAAGCATTTTGAACGTCATATATAGATGTTGTAGCTTATGGGATGTCATTTATGCACTTTCGTGTGATGTTTTTGTCATTTTTGAGTGTTTTTTAGCATGTTTAAGAGTTTTGGCACCTTTGGGGTCCCAAATGGCACCTTTTGCAAGCTTGAAATTTAAGTTTTCATGTTTTTTAAGAGTTTTGGTGCCTTTGGGGTCCCAAATGGCACCTCTTGTAAGGTTGAAATTGATGTTTTTGAGTGGTTTGAGATTTTTTGCGCCTTTGGGGTCCCAAGTGGCACCTCTTGCAAGCTTGGAATTCAAGTTTTTGGCCTCCAACACTGTTTTGGCGCCTTTGGTGTCCCAAGTGGCACCTCTTGCAAGCTTGAAAATGGAGATTTTTGAAGTTGAACTTTGTTTTGGCGCCTTCGGGGTCCCAAATGGCGCCTCTTGCAAGCATGGAAAACATGTTTTTGAGATGCAAACTCTGTTTTCGCTCCTTTGGGGTCCCAAGTGGCGCCTCTTGTTGCCTTGGAAAGTTGACATTCTTGTTGATTTGAGGTGGTTTAGCTTGTCATTTGACTCGTTTTGTGGGGTGTGAGTGTGCAAAGCCCTCGGGTGATGTTCACAAGATGTCCTTGAAGTCTAGGAGTCATTGGTTTGTCACGTTTTGGATTGATTTCAGTTAGATTGTGGTATGTGCAGTGTTTGATTGATGTTTTGTGTAATGATTTGATCTCATGATAGGCGAGAATCAAATGATAGAACCAATGTTGTATCGTCCTCATGATAAGCAAGGAACAATAATAGGATTAATAGCATATTGTCCTCATGATAGGTGAGGAACGATGGTAGGATTGATAGAAAATCATCCTCATGACAGGCGATGATTGATAGCAGATCATCCTCATGATAGGCGAGGAACGATGAGTTGATTGATAGCAGATCATCCTCATGATAGGCGAGGAATGATGGTAGGATTGATAGAAAATCATCATCATGATAGGCGAGGAACGATGGGTTGATTGATAGCAGATCATCCTCATGATAGGCGAGGTACAATAGCTTGATTGATAGCAGATTGTCCTCATGATAAGCAAGGAACAATGGGTTGATTGATAGAAAATCGTCCTCATGATAGGTGAGGAACAATAGCTTGATTGATAGCAAATTGTCCTCATGATAAGCGAGGAATGATGGTAGGATTGATTGAGATGTTGATTGATTTGATTGATTTGATTGTCTTGATTGAACCTGATTTGATTAACTACACATTACCGTGAATAACTAATAGTTTTGATTGAACATGACATTGATTGACTAATTTGTGTTTATGATTAGGGAGATGGAGATGTACTCCAGTCTCAGGAGCGATTCCCAAAGACCTGGAAAATGGTCCACTGGTTGTCATTGGCCGACTTAGAGATTATCTCCCATTGTGGGTTGACTTCCTTGTTAGACATACCACAATATAGAATCAACAGAGGTTTATTGATAGCTTTGGCAGAGAGATGGCACAGTGATCATAATATGTTTCATTTACCAATTCGAGAGATGACTGTGACTCCTGAGGATGTCTATCGTATTCTATGGATCCCAGTGATGGGAGAGATAGTAGTGTATGATAAGATAGAGTAGGGTGGTACAACTACATTGCAGAGATTATGTTGAGATGATCATGTTATGGTATGATGGATCCCGTGGACAGAGATGATTAGCTGATATGCTCCTTTACTGTGTGTGCTTTTCGGATTCATTGGTGGATTCCTTTGTCCTGATCATAGGTCAAAGGAATTTTTAGCAGGTTGGGGTCATGTGCTATCATAGATGACACTTGATGGTATGAGGTATGCCTGGGGCTCATGTATGTTAGCTCACTTATATCAAGATTTGTACAAGGTTGTCTATTATGGGGCGATGAGTCTGTCATGTGGCGTCACATTACTGCAGACATGGGTATGGGAGCATATAGTTGTCACTCAACCCATGGGAGAGAGACATTGACCACCAAGGGAGACCCTATGTTTTCAGTTATAGTGGTCCACATGTCTAGCATAAGTTGAGCAAGGTTGCTTATTGGAGGCGGGTTCTGGATGATTTGGAGACTGTCACATGGCGGTCATACTTGGATTGTGAGCAGTGGCCAAAGGATCAACTAGAGATGCCATATCTGTTATTATCACACTATCTGATTGGGCGGACACATGTTGTTCTTGAGCGATACCCATATCTGTGAGTATGTTGACAGTTTGGATGGGTTCAGGGGATGCCCCTAGGAGTTTCCCATTATGCACAGTGAGAGCAGGATGTTTTAGATTTGGGCCCCTATGTATCATATGAGGAAGCTTGTACAGAGTACTATACCTTGACCCTAGGTTTATGGGATTATGTTTTGTATATTATAGACGCTGGGATGACTGAGGATTATTCAGACTTCTTTCACATGCACCCCTTTCCTAGATTTACTCATCCAGAGGAGCCAGTACTACTAGTTGATGGAGAGGGAGGAGATGACGAGGGTGGTGATTATGGTGGGGAGGGTGGTTGCAGAGGTGATGATGGTGGTGCAGAGGGTGGTTGCAAGGGTGATGATGGTGGAGAGAGTGATGGTGGTGTAGTGGCTGGTGGAGAGAGTGATGGTGGTGTAGTGGGTGGTTGGGAGGGTGATGGTGGTGTAGATGACAGTCATCCATTGGATTTTGTAGTTCTAAGGTGTAGGAGGAGCATCACCATAGCTCAAGCGGTGCTTCCTAGGATTCAAATTGGGATATCCTCACATCAGCAGTCAACACAGATAGCAGCTTGGCAGGTAGAGGTTCAGTTGTTTCAGAGTGAGATAGCATAGGCTTGAGCACAAATTGTGTCCCTTCAGGATGAGTTAGGGCAATGTCAGGCACAAATTGATATTTTGAGGACTGATAGAGGGACATATAGGCAACATATACAACAGTTGCAGGCACAGATGATCATACTTACTTCTGAGAGGGATGCATTTAGACACTGGATAGAGAAAGCTAAGGCCATTGTTGAGAGGATACAGTAGACGACATCATCTGTAGGTACAACATATTTCTTCAGAGAGATCAGACACATTTCTTAGGAGTTGCAGTTTTACAAAGGTAGATATCATGAGTTGGTTCCTCTCGAGCGACGAGAGAGTTTTGTATAGTCTTATTCAGACAGATCTCGTTCTTGGACTGTGAGCATGGGTGTCATGCAGCCATTGCCTAGAGATAGGAGAGATCCAGGTGCAGGTCTATCGAGTAGAGGGGGTACCAATTCCATGAGAGCAGCAGCATTTGGTGGGAGCTGGACATAGCATTTTGTGATGTTCCTTGGACATTGTGTATACACCTTTTGTGAGATTGAGGATGTGTTTCCCATGATATGGTGCCCATTTGGATTTTGATGTATCTCATCCTATTTTTGGATGTCCTTATACCTATGGACATTATGACATTTTTGAGGATATATGATATGCAACGGTGATTATGATGCATTTGATTTCCCTATTATGATATGCAATGTTGTGACTTTATTTAATTTGTATTTGATGATAATGATTAGGAAATCAATGTATTTGTGGTCATGATTATTCCATGTGATGAGATGATTATGATTATGCACTGTGATGTGATTTATGATGTGTAATATGCAATGTGATTTGATTTATTATGATTATGCAATGTGATGTGATTTATGATGATTATACAATGCAATGTGATGTGATTTATTATGATTGAATGTGCATGACTTCAAATGTTCAAAGCCTTAAGCTTGAATAAGTGAGTCTGTCCAACTTCCAAAAGTTGTGGGAAGATTACAATAGATTGATCTTTTAAGCTTCATAACTCTGACATATTTCCCCACTTTCTTGGAAATCTGAAGAGACTCACTTATTCAGGCGTAGTGGATGACATGATTTTGATGTTGGAAATGAGATGGAATGTATGTCCTTTATTATTTTATTTTGTATTTTCTGATGCAAATATCATGATGAAATGTATGAATGTAAATGAAATGAGAATGTTTTCTAACATATGCTAATGATAATGCAATGGATGTGTGCTTTTGGTTAATGTCCAGTGTACTCAATCCATTAATAATAGAGATGACACCATTGTGAAATTGTTTCAGCATTGAAAAACCCCATAAATACACATGCAATACTAACATGAATGCAATCTAACTTAACTATGAAAATCTTGTTTTCAAAAGTTATCATTTATATTAACCAATTTGTCATGAATTTATCATAATTGGGCCTTTAAATTTTTGAAAGTGAGTACAAGCATCGATGGCATATTTTAGACCAAGATGACCTGAGTACTACTTCCATGATGTTTTAAAATTGCAAGTTAACACAAGCATCTAAGTATAATTAAACCAAGATGACTTGAGCATCACTTGCGTAAACAAACAAGAGTTAATCTTTTTCCTATGAAAATTTAGAATGTCATCAGTGATACTTTGTAGCGCACATCTCACGACAACTTGCATAGTAATAATGATAAACTCACAGATAGCAGAAAAAGAAAAATCATAATCCTTCCTTGCTCCTCTAGTTCGATACATCATCGAGGACTCGAGAGATATGATATCAAAAATCAAAGTAGAACAATTTGAAATTTTGTGTTTAACATGATAAACCCCTGATTTAGAAAGATCATCATTCATTTGAAATTTGTTTTTGTAACTTTGGTCTGACGACTACTTTCCTGTTGGTTCAAGCTCAAGTGAGTGCAAGATTTTTCCCCCAGTCCAGGGTGAGACATGACCATGACAACCAAGACTTAACCTAAAGACCTATCCTAGGGGCCTCAGGGGCTGATCAATAGATTAGCCTTGCCTACGTTATACTAACAACATGACCAAGATTTACAAGACGAAAATATGAACATAGCGAACACCTAGAAGACTGACCTAAAATGTCTCAGGGGATAATCAAAGATCACCCTTGCCTACGTTCAAAGCTCAGAGACGACGTGGTTTGAATGAAGACTATTTTTTTTACCTTTTGAATTTCTGACATGTTTTTGGATTTTGACATGTTTTGAATGTTTTTGGGATTTTCGATATGTTTTGAATGTTTTTGAGATTTTTGATATGATTTGAATGTTTTTGGATTTTTATTTTTTTTGAATGTTTTTGGTATTTTGATATGTCTTGAATTTTTTTGGATTTTGATATGTTTTGAATGTTTTTTGGATTTTGATATGTTTTGAATGTTTTTGGATTTTGATATTTTTTGAATTTATTTGGATTTTGATATGTTTTGAATGTTTTTGGGTTTTTTCGATTTTCTGACCTTGAGAATGTACAAGAATCCAATCCAATGTAGGACATGCCCCCAGTGAGATACAATAGGACAAACTAATTTTTAGAATGGGCCGAGTAATGCCAGGGGATACCATGATACAAACATTGGATCAAGCTATGATGTGGGCATGGAAGCATGATGGATGAACACTGCAAAGCAAGTCACATAGCCCAAGATAGATGGAGAGTGCTTATTTTATGCAAGGTGCCTGTTTGCTAGGTTTTCACCAAGGTACTTGCCCAAAGTGCCACCGAAGTGGTTTTCACTAAAGGACCATCCTTTTTCTTTACTATTTTTCAATCCTTTTTTTTTTTTTGGATTTTTCTCTTTTTTGATTTTTTTTGGTATTTTTCCAAGACCTTTACAAATGCACTGGATGAGCTAGGGTTAAAACCTTTTGAGATGCAATTTGTTGAAGGGTTCATCAAACAGATCCCCTTCTAGTGTGGATAACTGATATGCTCCTGATCCAAAGACTGATACTATAACAAAGGGACCCAGCCAGTTAGGTTCAAATTTCCCCTTCTCTCGATCTTGTTGATTACGGGGATTTTCTTTTAAGACTAAGTCACCCACCTGAAATTCTCTAGGTATTAATTTGTGATTGTAGCTCCTAGATATCCTTTGTTGATAAGCTTTTAGGTGATCAACTGCATGTTGTTGACGTTCATCCAATAGTTCTAATTCTTGTAGCCTAGATACTTTGTAATCCTTTTCTGAAATCATCCCTTTAAGTGACACATGCAAGGATGGTATCTCAACCTCAATAGGTAGAATAGCTTTTGATCCATAGACAAGAGAATAGGGCATTGCTCTTGTCGGGGTATGGATACTAGTTCTATAAGCCCACAATGTCGGGTTTAGTTGAATGTGCCAATCACGTCCAACTTCATTGATGGTTTTCTTCAAAATCTTCAGGATAGTCTTGTTTGAGGCCTCTGCTTGGACATTCCCTTGGGGATAGTAAGGTGTAGAAAACCGATGTTGGATATGGAATCTTTCACAAAGCTCTTGAACATCTTGATTCTTAAAGGGTCGGCCATTATCCGTAATGATAGATTGAGGAACACCATACCGAAATATGAGATAATTCAGGATGAATGATGAGATTTTTTTCCCGGTGATGGTGATTAGAGGAACAAATTCAATCCACTTGGTGAAGTATTTTGTGGTTGTGATTATAAACTTTTTTCATTTAGAGGAAGAGGGATGAATCTTTCCTACAAAGTCCAATCCCCACTGGAAAAAAGGTCATGTAGCTGTGAAAGGATGTAACTCTTGTGTCGGTGCATGTATCAAGTTTCCATGAATTTGACATTTGGAACACATTTTGACATATTGAAATGACTCTTTCTCCATGTTCGGCTAGTAATACCCCAATCCTAATAATTTATTAGCTAAGGTTAAGCCACTTGAATGTGTGCCACAGATACCTTCGTGAACCTCTTGTAAAGCGATTTCAGCTTCGTTACGTTCTAGACACCGAAGAAGAGTACCATCCAAACCTTGTCTATAAAGCACATCAGCTATTAGGGTGTGGTGAGCTACTTGTCGAATAAAGTTTCATTTTTGGTTTCAAGATAAGTTAATTGGAAGGGTATTATCTTGTAGGTAGGTATGGATCTCTTCGTAGAGGGAAATTTGAGGGTCAACAATATGGAATATCACTTGGGATTATGGATCTTCATAGGCCGGGTTGGACACTTTTTCTACCATGAATTCATAATTTCTTCATTGTTCAGGTATCTGTAAGAGAGAAGCAATGGTCGCCATTACATCTACAACTTTGTTTTCTATTCTGGGAACCTGTGCAAACTTGATCTCAACAAAGTACTTTTTGAAATCATTCAGCATCCTCTTGTAAGGAAACAAATTTTCATCCTTTGTTTGATAATCATCATTGACTTGGTTGATGACCAATTGTGAGTCACCATAGACTAGCAATTTCGTGATTTTCCATTCAACAACTATCTTGATTCCAATGATCAATGCTTCATATTTAGCTGTGTTGTTGGTGCAGGGGAACATTAATATGTAGGATTTTGGAATTGTGTATCCTTGCGGTGAAACAAACAAGATTCTTGCACCTGATCCATGTTGTGTATAGCAGCCATTGTTGTGTAGATATGGTTAGGACATCATTATCAAGGAATTCAATGTTCATTGGATTGTTATCTGTCAATGGTGCTTCAGCTAGTTGATCTGCTATGGCTTGACCTTTAATTGCTTTCCTATCCACATACTGGATGTCGAACTCACTCAATATCATGACCCACTTGGCTAACCTCCCTGTTAAAGTAGCTTTGTTGAGTAAGTACTTTAATGGTTCAATTTTGGCAATGAGTTTGATGGTGTGAGTCAGCATGTAGTGCCTTAATTGTTTTGTAGAAAATACAACCGGTAAGCAAGCTTTCTCAATAAAGGTGTAATTGATCTCATAACCATTTAGGGTCCTATTGATATAATAGATGGCTCTTTCTTTTCCTATAGAATCTTCTTGTGCTAATAAAGCTCCCAAAGATATCTCAGTTGTTGCAATGTATAGTAATAATGGTTTTCCCTTCACTGGTGGTATCAACACAGGTGGTGTCATCAAGTACTATTTTAGTTGATTGGAGGCAACTTCGCATTTGTCATCCCACTTGAAAGAGACATTTTTGTGTAATAAGTGATTGAAAGGATGAGTTTTATCAGCTAGTTGTGCAATAAATCTCCTGATGGATTGGAACCTTCCTTGTAATGATCTGAGTTGGCTGATGTTTTTAGGAGGCATTTCCATGATGGCTTTGACCTTTGCAAGATCCACCTCAATGCATTTAGCTGAGACAATGTATCCCAAAAGTTTAGCTGATGTTACACCAAACACACATTTCTTGGGATTTAACCTCACCTTGAATTTCTCCAATCTTGTGAAGATTTTTTCCAGAATCTCTAAGTGTCCTTCTCTAGTGTAGGATTTTTCCAATATATCATCTACATAGTCTTCCATAAAAGTATGCATCATGTCATGGAAGATGGTAGTCATAGCTCTCTGATATGTAGCTCCATCATTTTTCAACCCAAAAGGCATCACATTCCAGCAAAAAGTGCCCCAAGGACATGTGAAGGTTGTTTTATCTTGATCTTTAGGTGCTATCTTTATTTGGTTGTATCCTGAAAAGCCATCCATAAGTGATAACATTTCGTGCCCAGCAGTCAAGTCTACAATTAGATCAATGTTTGGTAGAGGAAAATCATCTTTTGGACAGGCTTTGTTAAGGTCCCTAAAGTCTGTGCATATCCTTATGCTCTTATCTAGTTTGGATACCGGAACAATGTTTGATATCCATTTGGCATAGTCAATATATCTTATGAATCCTGCATCTAATAGCTTTTTCAACTCAGCTTTCACTAGAAGGGTGATATGGGGATGCATCTTTCTCAGTTTTTTCTTTATTGGTTTTCTGTCAAGTGGTAAGGATAGATGATGCATAATGAATTCTGGATCTATGCCTGGCATATTAGCATATGACCAAGCAAAGTTGATTTGCCTCTCCTCAAAGAATTTGATGAAACAAGGTTTCTCCTCTTCTATCACAGATTATGCTAAACACAAGGTCTTCACCATCTCAGTTGTACCAACATTGATGGATTGTGTAGGTTCTATTAGCACTAAAGATCTCTCTTGTGTGTGTGTCAAAATGTGTAGAGTGGATTCTAATGTCAACATAAACCTTAATGAGATAGTTTACATTCAAAGTTTGAAACAAGTAAAACTACTCTATTCGTAATAAAATCAAATCTTTCAAATATGTATCATTGTCCTCTATTTCTAGGGATTTATTAAACTGTTTGGCCCTCAGATTTCTATGGGCACAAAGGTTGTTAAAATGACTACCTAGAAAATGAGATTTGATGCTTAATATGCAAGCTAAGATAATTTGTATGTGAAAATGTGTGGTGGAAGGATTAGTGGTATGCAAATGTGTGCTGGAATGATTAGTAGTATGCTTCTAAATGAAACAAAATGATGGAAAGGATAATGGAAGAAAAGATAAACGAAGGATGATGTTGATGATAGATGAACAAGTGGAGATGAGTGAGATGATATGAAACTATAGTGAACTATCCATGATTACGCATATGCTCAAATGCAAACATAAAACAAACTAACCTAAAATGTAACTATGATGCAATGGGGATGATAAAATGTAACCATGAAGCAATTAATTAATATAAGATGAGAATGCAAAGTAACATATGATATGAAAATTAAGTATAAGACTCCATGAAAGCTCTAAGCTCCTACGAAAAACCTCCATGGTAACAATACTTAAAGTGTGGATGAAAAATGGCATTGGGTATGTGCAGGATCATGATGGGCCAAAAAGTGGCAATATGATGGGGTATGCAGCTGATGACTTTATTTTTACCCAAAATTGATAAAATGAAAAGGGTTTTTAAAGGAGATTCAACTTTCCACCAATATAAATAATGCTTTACTTTGAATTTAATAAATTATTATTATTCATTTTCTATTTGAATTACGACTAAAGTCTTGATTGATAGGCTGATTGAAAAACATCTATAACTTTCAAATGGTATCACATTTTTTGAATCCAAAACATGCATCACATTCTATGTTCTACATACTATAGGATTAAAAAAAAAATGAATTTCATGAAGTTTTGACCAAGTTAAGGTGGTAAGACATATGAGTTTTTATATTTTTTAAAAAATTGTAATAAAAAATTCATAATTAATTATTTACTTGAGAAAAACTTACAAAAAATTATGCATCACATCAGGACATGAGTCCTCTACTTATATGGGTATGTGCAGGATCATCATGGAAAAAACAGGCCCTTAAGTGGCAAAAAATTTAGAAAAATCAAAGTTAGGAAACTTGACATAAAAATTTGAATAAGTTATCTATATTATTTCAAAAATATGTAAGAATAGAATCGGTAGCAAATTGAATGTAGTTTCTAAACTACTAGGTTTGTTTAAAAAAATTAAAAATCTATTTGGTGAAAATTTGAAATTTCAATGGAGTGGTACTTAAATTTCAAGGAAAAATAAGTAGGTGTCTGTCTAACCACCCTAACCACAATAAAATGATAATATTTTTTTATAATATTTAAGATATAAGTAGAGGACTCATGCCCAGATGTGATGCATATTTTTTGTAATTTTTTCCAAGTAAATTTAATTTTTTATTACAAATTTTTAAAAAATATAAAACTCGTATGTCGACCACCTTAACTTGGTCAAAACTTCATGAAATTCAATTTTTCTTTTTTAATCCTATAGTATGCGAAGCATAGAATGTGATGCATGTTTTTGATTCAAAAATTGTGATACCGTTTGAAAGTTATAGGTTTTTTTCAATCAACCTATCAATAAGGACTTTAGTCGTAATTTGAATAGAAAATGAATAATAATTACTTATTAAATTCAAAATAAAGCATAATTTATATCGGTGGAAAGCTGAGAATCTCCTTTAAAAACCCTTTTCGTTTCATCAATTTTGGGTAAGAAAATAGTCATCAGCCACATACCCATCTTATTACCATTTTTGGCCCATCATGATCCTGCACATACACATATCTAAAATCTTATAAAAAAATATTATCATTTTATTGTGGTTAGGGTGGTCAGACATACACCTACTTCTTATTCTTTCCCTAAAATTTAAGTACTATTGCATTGAAATTTCAAATTTTCACCAAATAGATTTTTCTTTTAAAATAAACCTAGTAGTTTAGAAACTACATTCAATTTGCTACAGATTCTATTCTTACATATTTTTGAAATAATATAGATAACATATTCAAATTTTTACGTCAAGTTACCTAACTTTGATTTTTCTAAATTTTTTGCCACTTAAGGGCCTATTTTTTCCATGATGATCCTGCACATACCCCATTATAACACTATTCCAATTTGTATTTCAAAATAGCGTTATAACATTACTCAAAAGGTGAATGATAAATGCTAAGGAAAGAGGGTGTATTTATAGGGTTTCTCAAGCATTTTGTGAGGTGGCACCCATCAACGGTCTAGATTCGAAGGAGAAAAGATAGATGGTGGAGATGAAAGGAATCAGGATGTTGCCCCCTTGACCAAGGACAATATGCCATGTGTGTGAAGAGAATCCCTTAACCAATTGGAAGCATGCCAAATGTGTGGGATTCCAAGTGTGTGAAACAAAGACCCATGTGCTCCAAATTTGTTGGAAGTGTGGGGGAATAAAGCCATGTGTTTTTTCTCATTGGTGGAAGTGTGTGAGGATAATTCTAATTAATAATTAGGATTATTTATTTTCATATGAGCTTTATGAGGTGGCACACAAATTTGTAGAAATGTGCTCTAATTCGTAATCAGGATTAGGGAAGATTAATTAAATAAACATGTTTAGGGTTTTTAGTTTATTTAATTTAGAAGAATGTGAATTAGGAGAATTAAAAGGAAAGTGGACAATATAAATAAAGTAAGAGCTTATTTATATGTAGTTGAAGTATTAATCAAATAGGTTATATTTAGTTAATTGAATATTATGACCGTTTTTAGGTGTATACAAATTGAACTATGAAATGAAAATTACTATAGTCTAATTCTATCCATAATTGCAATGAATGTAAATTATGCTAACTCTAATGATTTGAATGCAACAGAAACTCTACAAACTGAAATAGAAATCTATCAACAACAAACAACCCAAAAAGAGATAATTTAATTCTATAAAATGTAGTTTAAAATCTATACTGGGACTAAATCACCCAAAGGAGCGTATGAGTCCCAGTGAGGGTTTTTTTCACAAATTTCAAAAAATTTAAGTAATTTTTATGTTTTTTAGTTTGTATGATCTGTAGACTAAATGAAAATGTAGATTTTTGATGAAATTCAATGATGTAAGATGCAAAAATCCAACCTATATGCACTTTCACTAATGCAATATATAGGAACCCTAGAATGCCAATTAGCTAATGCAAAATGCAATGCAATGTTAATGCAAGATAAATCTAGGATGATAAGGCACTCCAAATCAGAATTAAGATGTTATAAATGCAAATTCACCAAAATGAAACAATGGGAAATAGAATGGAGCCTACTATACTTTGAGGAGAGAGAGTTCGTATTTCACACTCAAGTTTCACTCAAGGAAACCCTAGAGATCTCAATCCAATAAAGAAAGGGGAAAGAGATTTGACAATAGGATTGTCCTAGGGTTTGATTGTAAACTAATGAGGGGTTCACCACCAAGCTATGACTTGGAAAGACTAATGAATGGAAGATCTAATGCTAAAACCTAATGTAATGCAACATTTCACTAAATGACCTAGAAAAGTATGAAAAATGGAATAAAAAGTTGAGAGATGAAAGGTGTGCACCTGGAAACCTAAAGAGGATTGGAATGAGCTCTGAACCATTGCAAATACTGAAATTAGGGCACACTCGAGGACTCATATGCTAGTTTGGGCGTATCAGTCCCAAACTAGGGTTTTTGTTCTATAACATGTTTCTGACAATGTAGATTCAGGATTTGCAAAAAATTGAAAAAATTTCTTGTAGTGGGATTCATATGCCACTTTTGGCATATCAGTCTCATTCTTCTTTTTTGGGAATTCAAAGTTCATATATGTACTCCAATCTCTGCTCTTCCCTTTCAAACCGATTTTTAGATTCGAACTTGCAAAAATACTTACAAAACATAATATAGAATTGATTTGCTTATGGGGTGTTTGCCTCAGTCAAACCCCTAGTTTGGTAATTAAACCTTGATGGAAACAATGAATCATGAATGTAAATAGGAATGTAAACCCTAAATTTAAGTGTGTCTAAGATTAGGAAATATAAAATGCAATGCAACCTTATTCTATTGTGCTAGAATGAGATGAATGAATGAAACATAAAGATGAATGACTCACTTTGAGATATCCCCAATCACTCAAATGAGCCCTAATAATGCATCTACCTTCTTTAGGCTTAATGTAGAACAATAATAGAGGATGGAATCACTTAGGAGACAAGTAATTAGGCTTGGCTTGATGGCTAGTTGCATCTCTCGAACCTAGAATCCATCATGATTCACCATAGGAAACCATAATCAACCCTTGACAATGCTAGATCTTGAATGGAAGTGATCTTGAAGACTTGCAAAAACACTTTAATGCTGCCCCAAGGCTTTAACTTTTTTGATTACTTGTTCTTAAATGATCTTGTGAAGAATGCTTGAATGCTCTTGAATGCTTAGATCTTGAAATTGCTCTTCTAGATTATTGGTTAGATGAAAAATGGCTTTAGAAGCTTGTTTTTATAGGCAATACACCTAATTTACCATTATTTAGATCTCAAAAGAAAACATCAACCAAAATTTTGAATTAAAAAGTTGAATTTCCCGCTCAAACCCTAAAAAGGCCCCAAATGGGACTTATACGCCACTCTTGGCATATGGGTCCCACCTAGGGGGACTCATGCACCAAAAGTGGTGTATGAGTTCCACCCTAGATTTTCAGGGTGGGTTGTTAGAAATTTTGATGTTTTTGATGGTTTTGTTGGGTTTTTTGTTGAAATAAGCCTCAAGATCCAAAATAAAGGGTCTTAGGGGCCTATTAATGATTATTTAAAAGGGTATTTAATGCAAGGGTGCTAGAATAGGTCCAAATTAGGCAAGAAATTGCACTATCTCCAAGAACGGAGTACAATTTTCATTATGTGCACAAGCAAACATTCTATATATTTAATTGGGAATTGTTTTGATTTAGGAAGTTCCTTTTTATTACCCAATATTTATGCTTCTACTATTTTTTAGGGAAAGGTCCTCCTATATCTCCTATTTTATTTTTTCATTCTTTATTTGTCTCTATTCCTTGGATTTTGGTTGGGATTTTTAATTTAATTTTTTCTTTTGAGGAGAAATTTGGATTTGTAAGTAGGCATGATTAATATTCAAATTTGTTTCATGACAATATCTCTTTTTAAGATCTTTTAGATGTAAAACCTAGTGGTTGGATTTACACTTGGAAAAATAGGATATGTCATTAGGAATCTATTTCTAAATGGCTAGATCTATGCTTTTTGTCTTTGATTGTTAAATTGGTGATAAGTGGATCATGTCTCCAAAAAAAAATTATAGCAGCATGGTTTAGATCATTGGTCCACTAATCTTTCTTCTTCTCTTTTCTCTAATATAAAAAATCCCCTCATTCCAGTTCCAATTAATTTGGCTTCATGCTCAATCTTTACATGATCAAATGAAAAGGTGATGTAATATATGAAAGCCTTTGTTTGGTACTACTATGTATTTTTAAAGGCTTCAATATGTAAAGTTCGAACTTAAAAGGTCAGACAAACTTAGTTTTGGTAACATTTTATAGAAAAAGAGATAGGTGCAAGAAACAATGAGTGATGCTACTTCTTAGATTAGAGAGTTTGGTATGACTAAGAATCTTCCTATGGAATAATATTTTCTTTCCAAAGAGCTCCATGAATGTGATCTTCATGAAGTGATTTTATCGAAGTAGAAATCTACAATTACCAAGCTTCAATAGGGTGACCAAAATACTTCTTTCTTCCATAATTATATTAAAGATAAATATAGTGAGCTAATGTTATTACTTCAATCTCCTCTTCTCATGGAGTTAAATTATATCTTTCTTATAATATTGATAGGGAATTTGTCCCTAAAACTTATTCTTTAGTTTCTAAATGTGATCATGTTGTTGTGGAGGAGGAACAAGTTATCATATAGATTGTATCCCTTAGTTAGTACAACAATGAATGATATGATCATGGAACCTATCCATCTTGATGAATTATATAAGATTTATTTTCAAATGAAGAAAGGTAAGACTCTCAAACTTGATAGTTTTCCTATTGAATTATTCAAATAATTTTAAGAAATTTTGAAGAATGATCTCCTAGATGTTTCTCATGAATATCAAAATAATTCTACCTTCTTGGATTTGATCCCTAAGAAGGTTGGGGAAAAATCCTTTGATCATTTATGTCTAATTTCTATTTGTAATGTCACTTATAAGATCATAACCAAAATCATTACTGAACATCTAAAAAATATTATATATTGTCTCATATCACCTGAGTAAAGAGGTTTTGTTACTTGGGATGTTCAATTCTTGATAGTGTTGTTACTGCTATAGAAATTCTTCATTCTATGGTAGTCCTAAGGACAATTCATTTTTTTCAAACTTGATATGTCAAAATATTATGATAGAGTTTGATGGTTCTTCTTCAAGAACGTTATCTTTACATTTGATTTTAGTTCTACATGGATTGATTGGGTTTTGAGTTCTATAAAATCTTCTTCATTATCTTTTTTTTTTCAATTATATCCCTTCTTCTCTTTTCTTGACTACCTATGGGTTGTGGTAGGGTAACCTCATTTTACCTTATCTTTTAATTATCATAGCTAATGGTTTGGGATTTTTTCTCAATCACCAAATATTCAATGGTTTTAATTAGGGTTAGAAGGTGGTTAGAGAACTTAATTCAATTTGTGGATGATGTTGTATTAATGGGAATTTATAGGATTCGAGAGGTTTTCATCTTTGTCATATTTTGGATATGTGTTTGGCTACTTTAGGTCAGAAAGTTAATGAATATAATTCAAACACACTTTCCATTAATACTCCTTTGTCCATTCAATAGAAAATTGCTACTATTTTGAGGATTAGAATAAGACAACTTCCCATGGAGTACCTTGGTATACCTTTGTCAAAAGAATCTCGTAATCATCTTCAATGAAAAATTATTCTTGATACAATCAAGATGTCCAGGTCAATCGCTATAATTTCATTGGTTATCTTTTAGAGGTTTTCTTACCCTCTTAATGTTTGTTTTATAAGCTCTTCCTATTTATAAATTTTTAGTTCTTTTGGCCCCTTGTTTTTTCTAAAGGAGTTTGGTAGAATATAATTAGTAGTTAAGATAGGTTTTTTTGGTTTATAAAACATGGTGACCAGTATTGGTCTCAAAAATGCAAATACTAATAGTCAAGATGTAGCTTCCAAACTTTATTAGAGATGGTGTACACATCATAATCAACCTTGGGCCAATGTTCTTAATTATAAATTTTTAAATGGGATTGTTGCAATGGAGGTTTTGAGAATTGATCTAAATAAAAATGATTAGTTGGTATAGAATATTATTAAGAAGGGTTCTTCTTTGGTTAAGGGATAAATTTATTTATATTGTTAATTCTAGTGATCAAGCTCTTTTTTGGATTAATTCACAAGATCTTAATTCCACAATTCTCTCCTCCTTACCTCTTCTCCACACATTGAGCACTATTTTTTTGTATTTTTGTTGACCTAAAGTTTCTAACTTTGAGTATCACCTGTCTGGGAGTTCTTACATTTTTCACTAGAATTATATGACTTGTTGGCCTACAGGGGAGATAGTAAGTTTTATGTTGCCCTTTCTTCTATCCTTGTAGATTGACCTTACTCTTTATAGAAAGGTGATGTTTTTTCTTCAAACTATGATCCCAATGTAGTTTATTCTATTTGTAGTGGATATTAGTTGTTAGAAGTGGAAAATAGTGGATTTGAGGAACTCTCTTAGTGGAATAAGATATGGAATAAATTTTGTTGAAAATGTAATTTCTTTATTTGGATTCTTTATCAAAATAAATGTCTTAGGTATGTGCAAGATCATGATGGGCCAAAAAGTGGCAATATGATGGGTATGTAGCTGATGACTATTTTTTTACCCAAAATTGATGAAACGAAAAGGGTTTTTAAAGCATATTCTCATATTTCCACCAACATAAATTATGTTTTACTTTGAATTTAATAATTAATTATTATTCATTTTCTATTTGAATTACGACTAAAGTCTTGATTGATAGGTTGATTGAAAAATATCTATAGCTTTCAAACGGTATCACATTTTTTGAATCCAAAATATGCATCACATTCTATGCTTCGCATAATATAGGATTAAGAAAAGAAAAATTAAATTTGATGAAGTTTTGACCAAGTTAAGGTGGTAAGACATACGAGCTTTTTGTATTTTTTAAAAATTGTAATAAAAAATTCATAATTAATTATTTACTTGGAAAAAAATTACAAAAAAATATGCATCACATTGGGGCATGAGTCCTCTACTTATATTTAAAATATTATAAAAAAATATTATCATTTTAGTGTGGTGAGGGTGGTCAAACAGACACCTACTTCTTATTTTTTCCCTAAAATTTAAGTACTACTGCATTGAAATTTCAAATTTTCACCAAATAGATTTTTTTTAAAAACAAACCTAGTAGTTTAGAAACTACATTCAATTTGCTAAAAATTCTATTATTACATATTTTTGAAATAATATAGATAAATTACTCAAATTTTTACATCAAGTTGCATACCTCTGATTTTTTTTAATTTTTGGCCACTTAAGGGCATGTTTTTTCCATGATGATCCTGCACATACCCTCTTACCTAAGATAATATTAGAAAGAGAGGATTTTAGGGCCCTTCCAAATGTGTTCTTTGTGGGGTCAATGAGGAATATAGGTCTTGATTTTTCTTTCTATGCCCCTTTTTTAAGGCTCTTTGGAGGCAATGTTGGCATTTTTGGAATTGTCCCTTTATGCATGCTATCTCTTTGTTTTATTTTTTGGCTAGTTTTTTAGCGTCCTCCTACTTTTACCTCTTTTTTTGTTGGTTGTCAATATATTACTCCTATAAATTCATCCTTTTAGAAATTTGGTTGGAGATAAATTGTCGTATCTTCCACAAGTATCAATGTCTCATTGAGTGTGTTTGACAGAAGTTTTAAAATTCATTAAAAGAGACTTTTGTTGTAAAGTGATCTTTTGAGAAAGTTATTGTTCCCTCTACTATTTTCTATTTTGAAGAATTTAGAGTTGGGTCATTTGGTTGGTTATGTCTCTTCTAGCTTTTAGGTCAAATCTTCTCTTAAGGTTACTAGGGTTGGTAATTGGTCTCCTCCTTCTTTGGGTGTTTTCAAAATTATCACAAATGGTTTTTCTAGGGGTAATCTTCGCTCTAATAAGATTGGTGGTATAGGATAGGATAACAATGATTCAATTCATTTCTTTTTCTCTTTTTTTATGGGATTTGGTACTAATAATTAGATTGGAGATCACTCTTTCCTTATGGCTAGATAGAGAAAGCTTGTGAATTGAGTTGGATAATGATTATTTTTGAGATGGATTTAATGATTTTAGTTTCTCTTTTGAGGTAAGAGAGACTTGAGGATTCTTCTTCATAGTTGGCTTCTTTCATGGCTTAAATTCTCTAGTCATCATGAAACTTTGATTCTATCTCCTTAGTTATATTCTTCAATAATGGAGTGCTAATGCACATTCTCTTGCCAAATAGGCTTCTACAAATAATCAAAGATGGAATGTGTCTATTTGGGATTTTATATCCCCTAACCAATCTTCATTGTTTCTTCAGCTTCTTCAAAATGATATGGGTTAATCATTGTTACTATTTCTTTTATATTGTTTCCCCTTTGTGCTTTTTTGTCTCTTGACTCATGATAGGTGGAGATTTTGAATAAATCTCCTTAAATCTTCCTCAATTTGATTTCACTGACAACTATTAGATATTGTTTGAAATCCGTATATAATCTTTTCTAACTTATTATTAAATATAATATTATAAAAAAAAAAATCAATATAATTTGTAAAATTTTAATTTAAAAAAAATCATATCCTATTCAAATTAAATATTATCAAAACATCTTTTAAATTAAATTTCCCACAGCCAACACATAAACATTTTAACTCATTATTTATTTATGAAATATGAAGAAAAACAAACCAAAATACATATTATTCAATTTTATACAGAAAGATACAATTAATCCTTCCAACAATAATGTCCCCATTTTATTTAGACGGGAAGATACAATTTGTCCTTAAGTTATTGTGTTACAGAAAAATAGATTGGCTTTCCCTGCACTTGTCAGGCAGCTTCAGACGCTTGACTGCAAAGCTTCCACTGCATTTGTCAGACCGCTTCAGAAATTCCATTTGCCAGTAGAAATCTTGTTATTGTGCTCTGGCAATGAACATTAGATAGTGATTGGTTCAAAGCGTAGGAATGCACAGGCAACTCCTAATAAATGAAGTGCTTTATTGTAAGTAATACAGCGGCTGATCTCTTACGGTACTTTCACTTTTGAGTTGATTTAATGGTGAAAGAGGTGTCACAAATTAAATATGTTTTGTTTGTAGTGCAGTTATATATCTTTTGGATGAGTATGAGGAGTAGATCTAAAAATAGATTGTCTATGGACTATAAAAACTCATTTCTATTTTTAAATCTGAACAAAAGATTCAATTTTCATTTCTAAATTTGAACAGAAGATTCAATTTTCATTTCTAAATTTGAACAGGGAATGGAAAGAATTTAAGGTATAAAATAATATATTTTTTTCCAATTATTTTGTTGTTCTCTTTGAACTGAGAAATCCATTTCTCTTACAATATAAAAATATTTTTGTTATATTGAAAAAAATGTTTAAAAAACCTACGTGTTCTCATATTTCATCTCTCTAATTTGAGTCTCGTGTCTAGAAAATGCTGACATGTATATGCGGTGCACAGTTTCAAAAAAATTGCCCCCAACAATTCATTGTCAACAAATCAGGGCCATGACAAATCCATCTATTGGAAAATTCATCACCAACAATTCACCGCCATGGATAAATTCATCGCATTAACACTTTTTAATATATATTTCCAAGACCTTGAGATTTTTTTTGCAAAAGAATAATTTCCACCACATTAATAATAGAGATGATTGATATTGTTGTATAATTGGTTTACTAGAATAAAATAAAATATATTGAAAAATGTTTTCATTTTTATTATTATAAATCAATTTTTTTAATTGTATATGCGACAAATTTTCCACGGCGATAAATTGTTGGTGGTGAAATTTCCACGAGATTAATTTGTCATGGCGATGAATAGTTGGCTGTGAATTTTCCGATGGTGAATTGTTGGTGGTGAATTTTCCGGCAATCGGTGCACTTGAACTAGAAGTTTTAGTGATGTATAGTGCAATTATTGCTTGTTTATGTTAGTTTATGTTTCCCATTTTCTTATGATTTTCTTCAACATCTCTACAATTATACAGATTTTTTGAATGATTAAAATTTGAGAATTAAATGAATTTTTATCCATTGACGTGTGTGTGTGTGGATATAGTAGTTTGAGATCAATTTTTTTTCATAATTTGAGTTAATTGAAAAATAACATTGTTAGAATTGAAACATGATGATAGTATTTCAAGATCAATATTTTTTTGCAATTTTAGTTAATAAAAATTATAGTTGTTAAAATTGAATTAGACTTTAAGTTCTATTTATATTAGACACAATTCAAATTAGTATAGTTAAAGTTGTGTATGATTTTCTAAGTTAATTTTATTCTTATAATAATTTTTTTTATTCTTTTGAATAATAGGGAAAAAAATTATTAACTAAAAAATAAATTAGCATACAATCTAAATAGAGATATATGTAGCCAATCAAGGGGGAAAAGGACCAGCCAACAAAACCAAACAACCACACCAAAAGGAGAATAAGACCCCCCAAGAGCCCAACTAGTGAACCAATCAACAATCCATCTTCTCAATAATTAGCCTATCGAAACTTTAAGAATAATCATGGGATAAATTCTCTTAATCTTCCACCTACCATTCACCCATATCATATAAAGCCCATTTAGCCAAACAATCAACCACTCTATTCCATTCTCATAGTTAATGAACAAAGGAGATTGAATCCAACACAAAACTCAAATAAAGAATCTGCCTAGTCACTAAAGCCAACTACCAATTGATACCATCCAACTATTTCCCGTTCAACATATTAATCACAATTTAAGAGTCAAACTCACAAATAATCTTGTTCCAATCAAGAGCACAAGCCCTTTCAAGAGCTATAAGGATAGCAAGTCCTTCCATAAGATTCTTAGTGTGTTGTCCCTTATATATGGAGAACAGGAAAATGATAGTACCAGTATTGCCCCTTCCAACCTCACCAATCCTAGTATGCCTTGTTTTCCCCCTAAAATAACCATCTATATTAATCTTTAGGAACCCAAAGGGAGGAGGAGACCATATTTCATCCCTTTGTGTTTTTTTTTTTGGAATGGAAAATCCTTCCCATCAATTTAGGCCCTAGGTCATTACAATATAAACCCAACCTCTTCACTTTTTTTATCTCACCAACCTCCAAAGGGATAGACATATCACACTTAGCTTTCACTATTTCCTGAACCATACCAATAATTCTTTGCTAGATTTATTGAACCACCAAACTCCTTCCTTGACAGATCTTATGATTCCCTTCTAACTAAATCTACCAGAGGATAAAGGAGGCTCCAATGCTCCACACCACCTGATGGAATAAGGCCTTTATTGAAGGCCTCCCTAAACTTCTCCAAAACTCAACCAAAGAGGAAGCATGGACACAAGTATGCTTCTGAAAATCCCACCAAGGTGTTAGATGTCTTTAGAGAATGAACACTAAAAGAATAAATATGAAGAACATTCCTCACTATTTCCACAAAGGATAGAAATGGAGGGTCCCTGAAACCCTCTCTTTTGAAGGATGTCCTAGGTGAGACACGGATTTCAAGTAACAAGCCACAAAAAGAAGTTGCATTTGTGGTGTAGGGTCACAAGGACCTCATAAGCAAGTCTTTGTGTCATTTTTGTTTTTGGTCTATTGGTGTGTGTTGGTGTTTAATAAAGTCATTTATGGCTATTTAGAATCATATGGGTTCATTTTGGAGTGATTAATTGGGTTTTTTATTTAAAATTATAAAAGTTGCCAAATGTTGGTAAAAGTTGTCATGCAACTTTGGAAAGGTCTCAAAAAGAAAGAAACCATTACATGCAAATCAAGAAACCATTTCAAAGAGTTGGTTTTTATTGAGAATGTAAAAATACACCCTCCAAAACTCAAATTAGGGGGTTGGAGACATTGTTTTGAATTTTTGATGAATGAAAACCTCAATTTGTGTGCATTTTTTCGAGTCTTACATTGTTTCAGGCTAAAGTCATGCATTATATGGACCTCTATGACATCATATCAAGAACTATAATATATGGATGGAAAGATATTTTTTTCTAGTTTACAATTATTTTTGTCTGATTAAATGTCATTGATTTTTTTGTAAGATATGGCCATTTTGGTGAAGGTTGCTCTATTCTAACAATGTTTTCCAGAATTTTTAGTTTGAAAATGTGCTAGTATAGTCATGCATGGTATAGTACGGGTGTGAAACAAATTCTAAAAGTTTAAGGCATGAGTCTAGTTTCATATTCTTTTGTTTTGAGAAAATTTTATTAAGTTTTGAATGAGTTATGTCATTTTTGGTTAGAGCAGGTTTGTAGCTGGTCGTTTCCAGTTTTGGGGAAAATGCCATAAATTTATTTTCCACCATTGGATCTTAATGAAAATTGGAGGGAAAGTCTATAATTAGGTTATTTCAATCCCACTGAAGAGATTGGCTTCATTATTTTTTTTGTGAAAGTTATTAATGATTCTTCCTTCATTTCATAGTGAGGTAGCATGTGGGTTTGATCAATGAATGCATTGTTTTTCCTATTCCATACAAAAAAACCATACTTAACTTTAACATATGTTTAGTAAGGGAAAAAAGGGTATCCAAAATAGTTCACATTCCCTTTAACAAGTACCTGAAAGAAATTATGACCAAAAGGGTCTGAATTGTTGCCCCACCTTTTGGATTTGAGAACTCATTGTCTAGGATGAACAAAATCCATAATTGCAGCCTTAAGTTTTGAAGTCATGTTTGAAGGTGATAGGTTGTTGTTTTCCAAGAATCCATGCTTTTTTTTGACAAATTCTCATCAAATTAATTGAGCAAGTTCACTAAGAAGAAATAGGCATGGCCCTAGATTGAAACTATGTTTGTATTGAATCAAGATTTGTTGTAAAAGATCCTTCCTTTGCATCATTTTGGTATCAGAGCTAGAAAACACTAAGAGTGCAAGGTATGAACTAGGACAAGAGAGTTGTGAGAGAAATTTTGTTGCAGGTATGAAGGAGAGTCGGTGACTTATATCCTCCAATAGTGATGAAACTGGGTAGAAGGTGTGCAAATTTCTTCCAGTGATAGGAAGTAGGTAGAAGAGGTCTTGGAGAGTGCATCTTCCATAATCCTATTAGGTAGAGGATAGTTGTGTGTGTGAAGATATTGGGATACCAAAAGAATGGAAGTGTTGAGGAGAATGATCAATGAAGACTTGAAGAGTAAGAAGTTCTCAAGAAAGCAACAAGAGATGAGAAGAGAAAGGAGTGAGATGAAGAAGAAATATGAGAAGGTAAAACAAATAAATATTCAGTTGACATGAGATAACAATGACGAGACAAGATTTGGAAAAAATTCAAAAAACATTTGAAGAAAGAATACAGAGTATAGTAACAAGTGTGTGGAGTTGGAACATCACCATTCACAAAGTTGTCAAGTGACCAATAAAGGAAGTTGCGGAAAGAAGAAAGAGGCAGCAATTGTGAAAAAAGATAAAAAATTTAATCAAGATGATGGTAGAGCCAAAGCCATCCAAGGAAGAGGAAAATGATGAAGAAAATGAGTCCATTAAGGCTCAAAATTTTGTTTCTAACAATATTTGTGAGTATGTTTTTATAGGTGTAGCAGATGAAGATGACGATGGAAAAGAGTATAAAGAAAAAGGAAAAGTGAATGTAGTGTATTGAAGATTGTTATGCAAATTTAGCACAATATAGTGAAGAAGATGTTACAAAAACAACAAAGGTATTGGTTGTATTTTCTGATTTTATGGATGATGAATATGTTGATAAATTGTATTTGAATGATGAAGATGAAAATATGGACAATGGTAATGTGGCATATGAACAAGAACTAGAGTTTTTGGAACCTTGAAGTTTAGAAGATTCTAAGTAAGAGATGGTGCAAGAAGAAGAAGAAAGATCCAAGGAAATCCAGGAATGTAAAACATACAACCAGGTGTAAGGAGCATCAACTTTTGGAAATGAATTCCTAGTTGAATGACAAGTGGAAAAACAATTGGAAGACCAAGAAGAAAATAAGACCTGTACTCAAGTGGACTTGAGTTTTTTTCTTCCCCTTGGATGTATGGTGCAAGGTCACCAAGACCTCATAAGGAAGTATTTGTGTCATTTTTTGTTTTTGGGATATTGGTGTGTGTTGGTGTTTAATAAAGTCATTTATGGATATGTAGACACATATGGGTTCATTTTGGACTGATTAATTGGGTTTTTGATTTAAAATTGTAAAACTTTCCAAATGTTGCTAAAAGTTGTCATGCAACTTTGGAATGGTGTCAAAAAGAAAGAAATCATTACGTGAAAATCAAGAAACCATTTAAAAGAGTTGGTTTAGATTGGGAATGTAAAAATACACCCTCCAAAACTCAAATTTGGGGGTTGGAGACATTGTTTTGAAGTTTCGATGAATGAAAACCTCAATTTGTATGCATTTTTTCGAGTCTTACATTGTTTTAGGCTGAAGTCGTGCATTGTATGGCTTGGTACAACCTCATATCAAGGACTATAATATATGGATGGAAATATATTTGTTTCTAGTTTAAAATTATTTTTCTCTCATTAAATTTCATTGAGTTTTGTGGAAGATATGACCATTTTGGTGAAGGTTACCTTATTCTAACAATATTTTCTAGAATTTGCAATTTGAAAACATGCTCTAAGTATGGCCATGCATGGTACAATACAGGCCTAAACCCAATTCTAAAGTTGAAGGCATGAGTCTAGTTTCATATTCTTTTGGTTTGAGAAAATTTTATTAATTTTTGAATGAGTTATGCCATTTTTGGTGAGAGCGGGTTTGTAGTTGGCCTAGGGTTTTCAGCTTTGGGAAAAATGCCATAACTTTCTTTTCCACTATTGGATATTTATGAAATTTGGAGGAAAATTTTGTAATGAGGTTATATTCAATCCCACTGAAGTGATTGGCTTCATTATTTTTTTTGTGAAATTATTTATAATTGTTCTTTCATTTCACAGTGAGGCAGCATATGGGTTTGATCAATGAATGCCTTGTTTTGCATATTTCATATAAAACAACCCTAATTAATTTTAACATATGTTTAGTAAGAGCCAAAAGGGTATCCAAAAAAAAAATCACATTCCCTTTAACAAATCCCTGAAGGAAATTTTGATGAAAAAGATATGACTTGTTGCCCCACCTTTTGGGTTTGAGAACTCATTGTCTAGGATGAACAAAATGCATAATTGCAGCCTTAATTTTTTAAGTCCTATTTGAAGGTGATAGGATTTTTTTTGTCCAAGAATCCATGCTTGTGTTTGAAAAATTCTCATCAAATTCATTGAGCAAGTTCACTAAGAAGAACTAGTCATGGCCCTGGATTGAAACTATGTTTGTATTGAGTCATGATTTGTTGTAAGAGATCCTTTCTTTGCATCAATTTGGGCCAAGCATATA
The DNA here is from genome assembly GCA_007258455.2 of Sequoia sempervirens. Lineage (NCBI taxonomy): Eukaryota > Viridiplantae > Streptophyta > Pinopsida > Cupressales > Cupressaceae > Sequoia > Sequoia sempervirens. The sequence continues at coordinate 265,766,351 of VDFB02353493.1, forward strand.
TTTTCCATACATTCTTCCACCATGTCACTTCCATCCCCCCATATTTTGAAGGTTCAACTCCTGATACCTAGAAGCCACAAAAAACACCTTTCAAGTCTAGACTCTAGGCCAAGGTATCTCCCCCCCTTAGAGAGGTACAAACTCTATCTGCTAAAATCCATCTTAACTCTTCCCGATCTTTTGCTAAACCTCTTGTCATCCACTCTGAAGGATCTTCCATCTAGACACCTCCACAAGCCCTACTCTTTGAGTAGATTTAAAATCTACAACCCAAGACCACCCAACCTCTAAAAAACACTTATAAAGAGCATGTAAATGGGGGTACATAGATAATATTTGAGGAAAACCATCCCAAGAGAAATACTAAAAAAGAGAATTTGAGCCTTTGTTATAAATCAAAAACAAGTGCTTCTTAATTAAACTAGCACCCTTTTTTAGGGTGTCTCAAATCATAGAGCCCTTACTATTAGACTAACTATAGGCACATCCTCCTTTATAACTATTTTTAGATACTTGAAGGAAATAATCTTAGCCCAAGCTTGGTCCTAGCTAATACATCACTACTAATAAAGTTTAGCTTTGAAGGCGCGACCTATTAGGCTAGCCCATCTCAACCCAAGGTTGCCTTCCATTTTTGATATGCAAATAGTATCCCACTTAACCAAACTCCACTTAGACAAAGCCAAATTTCCATCCCACAAGATTTTCATTGCAAGAGCATATATTTCATTAATTAAATTCAAAGGAGCAACTTGCACAAATCACTTGCAGATAGGAAGAACTTGGATCACACCCAAGTCAACAAAAAAACTCTCCATATAAAAGATAGCCACATGTGAGTCCAGTGTTTATCCTTCAACTTTATCCAACACTTTTTTCCAAGTCCCCTTGTTAATGATCAAATAAGAATTGGGATGCCAGCATACGCCAAAGGAAGAAATCCAATCCAAAATCTAAGAATTTGAGTAATCTAATGTTGAATGAGAAGAGGAGTATTGAAAAAAAAGATTGAGGATTTTCCTTCATTGATTCATTGGCCTGAGCCCATAAGGTAAATATCTAATACATATCTAAAATTAGAAGCTTCCTTGACCTTGGGAGCTCCCATCAACACAACATTGTCAAGAAACAATAAATGAGACTAGGACAACGGGTCATTATCCCAACACCAACCTTGAATATTGCCTTTCCTTACATGAGATTTAATGACCCTTACTAGGCCTTCAACTAACAATATAAACATATAAGGTTACAATGGATCTCCCTACAAGAGGCCTCTAGAAGCACCAAATAAGGCAGAAGGCTTACCATAAATAGGAAACCAAAAAAAGGTAGTTGTAACATAGTTAATCACCTAATAACCTAGTCAACACTAAACCAAAAAGCTAGCAACACGGTAAGTGCACAAAGTTGAGTCCACGAAACGTGGAAGTTTTTTGCCTTAACCAAAAAATTGAAATCGACATTAAGGAAACAGGATCCCGATTTAAATAAACGGGATCTCAATTTTTAAAAATCAGGATCCCGTTACGGTTCAGGATCCCGAGCCTGAGACGAAACGAGATCCCGCTTTTTAAAAATCGGGATCCCGTTTCCCATAGGATTCTGAACCAATGGAAACAGAACGGGATCCCGATTTATAATAAATGGGATCCCGATTTATAAAACACGGGATCCCGATTTATAAATAACGGGACCCCAATTTCTATAAATCGGGATCTCGTTTTATACTGGTATTTATTTTTAAAAAAAATAGTTTTCACTACTCCGCGGATGGGACCCCGAGTATTGGCGACAGTGACCCCCACGATCAGCTATAGGTACCCACCTACACGCCATCTTTTTGCATTTTTCTATTTTGAATTGAAATTTTGAAAGAAATAAGTTAATTTAGCATGTTTTTTTTAAATTTATTTCACGTTTTAATCATTTTTTTAATTGTTATAGTAGAATTGAATAATTGTAAAAATAGATGAAAAAATGCAATGAAACCTAAATGTTTTTTAATAAAAATGAAAAAAAAAACATTGAATTGTGTTTTAGAAACAAAATTTAACTTTTGAAACCTAAATTGTTCAATTAAACCCAAAAAAAATTGATTTGAAAACCCTAATTGAAACAAAACAAAAAATTGCATTTCAAAACCCTAGAAATCGAAATGAAATAAAAACATTGCATTTACAAATCCAAATCAAGCTTTTTGAAACCCTGAATTCAAATCAAATGAAAAAAATTGAATTTGAAAACCCTAGTTTGAATTGAAACGAAAAAATTGCATTAAAAACCCTAATTGTTTAAAATTGAAACCCTAAATTGAATTGGAACAAAAAAAATTGTTAAAACCTAAATTGGAATCGAACAAATCATTTTGATTTTGAAAACTAGGTAATTTTGAGCTCAAAAAAAATCATTCGCATTGCTTAAATGTTTTAAATTTTATTTGCTTTGTATGGAAAAAATGATATATATTAAACTTTAGTTTCAATATTAAATTATAATTAGATTAGAAATCAATATGTTAAAGAATGGTAACTAAAATTCATAAAGTTTATCTTGATGTTTGTTTGCAAATTTAGTTAGCAAATTCGTAAATCTAAACACGTACAATCGATTCCAACTGACACTAACTTGCAAGTCTAAATTATGCCAAGGGCCACCCAAACTTCACCCTAAGTTTCCTAAACCCTAGACCCTAAACTGTAAAATCTAAACCCATAACACTAAAGCATTTGAAATTTATGAACCCTAGACCCTAATCTTTCATTGGACATACCTAAAATTATGTAGGTTCAATGTCAAGAATGGGTCTATTTGGTAGATTTATGAAAACTATTTTGAATATCTGGAATGCCATAAAAGTATAATTATAGCAATTCCAATTGGAAACACTTGGGTACATATATATCATATGAAATTTAAATCTAGGAAGGTGTCTATCATATAGGAGTTGATAATACATGGAAAGAGGTTTGTATGGGAATATATGTATTAAGAAAACATACCACATGACCTCTATAGGATTTTTAAGATGTGATCCTAGATAATAATCCACCCATCCTCAATCATAATGGATTCTTTAGCAATTAAGAGAGATTCAATAACCATTAAATTACCTATATTTTGATACTATATAGATTTATGTGGAAGGATAGAAATGCATCAATAAGGAGACCAAGATGGAACCATTTAACACCTACAAGGTACACCTATTACATGGGAAAGGGAGGAGGTACATGATGATAGTTTGGAGGAACTACATGCTATTATTACAATTTAGAGATCTAGGAGGATGATTCATATAAAAGAAATATAATTAAATATTTATATTATTTAATATATTATATTTAATATAATATATTAAATAATATAAATATTTAATATCATAAAATATAATATAAGATTACAATTAAGGATAGGTAATGTTACAATTTACTTGGGGTTTTAATGAGGATTAGGCTTAAGATTCAATTAGGTTTGTAGTAAATAGTTAGGTTACAATTAGGAATATATAATAAATATTAATATAATTATAATACAAATATAAATTAATTTAAATATAATATAATATAGGAATACATTTAAGATTACCTAGTAAAGGTTATAATTTAATTAAGTTTCAATTAGGTTTGCAATTCAATTAGGATATGGTTAGGGGTGGGGATCATTTAGCATTCTATTATTGTTAGAGTATGGGTTACATTTAAGATTATTGTTATTTTTGTGATATGTATAGATTGATTCTTTTTTAACATCATGATACTTTTTTTTATTAGAGGGGTAAACACTTTTGACCCAGAGCTAGATGGAACCAATGAGGCTATAGTATGACTAAATTTGGACCTCACTAGACATCTAGATCCCCTTAAGCCATCCTATCACCTTAAATCATAAATCGATTTCTTAAGGGGTCCCAATATGACAAATTTCTTAAAGGGATCAAAGAAGTTCTTAAAATTTGGTGAAGTTGCCCAAGGCAACCAAATTTAACAATAATAAGATCGTGCAAGATTATAATATGAATGAGATTTTATGATCTAGGTTGGTCAGTTGAAACAAGAGTATATCTCAATCAACTATTCCACAAGAAAATGTTCTTCACTAACTTGCAAGTTCATTAAATATTCCAAGGGGCGCCAAAACTTTACCCTAAGTTTTGTAAACCCTAAACTCTGAACTCTAAAATCTAAACCCTAAACACTAAACCATTCATTTTGTCCTACCCAACACCATAAAGTGAAATTTGGTTGTCTTAGGAAAATCCGCCATATTTCATTCCCTTATGCCATGTAATTTTGTCCTAGGATCTTACTACATGTACATCCCCTTAAGTTATCCTATTACCCTAAACCCTGAACTCTAAAGTCTAAACCCTAAACCCTAAAGCCATCATTTTTTCTTAGGCTCTTAATGAAATTTGGTTGCCTTAGGCAACACCACCAAATTTTATTCCCTTATGCCATTTAATTTTTTCCTAAGATCTTACTACATATATCCCCTTAAGTTATCCTAAATCCCTAAAACCTAAACTCTAAAGTCTAAACCGTAAACCCTAAAGCCATCATTTTTTCTTAGGCTCTTAATGAAATTTGGTTGCCTTAGGCAACTCCACCAAATTTCATTACCTTATGCCATGTAATTGTTTCCTAGGATCTTGCTGCATGTAGATCCCCTTAAGCTATCCTATTACCTTAAACCCTAAACTCTAAAGTCTAAACCCTAAACCCTAAAGCCATCATTTTTTCTTTAAAGGCTCTTAATGAAATTTGGTTGCCTTGGGCAACTTCACCAAATTTTATTCATTTGAGCCATGCCATTTTCTCCTAGGACCTCACTAGACGTAAATCCCCTTAAGCCATCCTGTCACCCTAAATCGTAATTCAATTTTCTTAAGGGGTTCCAATATGACATAAATCTTAAGGGGATCAAAGAATTTCTTAAAATTTGGTGATCAAAGTTGCCCAAGGCCCAACCAAATTTAACAATAATAAAATCCTGCAAGATTATACATTATCAATAGTTAATTGTATTTTCATTCAAGTAACATGTGCCTTAGACATATAAATGAGGCTTACATATAATTTTATAATTTGTATTCAATTATTTAAGGCCATTTATATTGAATGGTTTAAAGGTATTTCGTAAACATGTATCTTACATCTTGAAATTACAAATCTAATGCAGGTTCACTCATATCTTAAAGATCACATGGATCCATTCAATAATATTCGCAATCCACCTCCACGCCATCCATCTCCAACACCTTCACCTCCACCTCCGCCCACTCCACCTCATAACCCCCCACCTCCACCACCTGAAATCAATGAGCAGGGCTACGTTTGCAAGCACAAATCCAGTAGCCCACGCTAGAACCATCCAAGATCAAATCAACATTATTCAAAATGAAGAATGTATGCATCTGTGAGGATGTTTGCATCTAGGATGCAAACCATGTTGATCTTGTCGAGGGGCTATGGATGGGATGCGTAGATGAGCATGTCAACAATGGCTAGAGGAGAGGAGAACTCCTAATTTTGAAAGGAAAACACAAAGAAATGAAGATCTGTATGCAATAAAAGAGCCATAATAGTTTATAAATTAAAACAATAATGATCTTAAATAGTTATGAATTTATAAATTTGGTGAGCGATGGATATTTTATTAGTGATGAATTTATAATTTGGTTCCAAATGGATATTTTTAGTGACATGAATTTATGATTTTGGTTCTGAATGGATATTTTTTAGTAACATGATTTGAATTTGGTGGAGATTTATGAACTTATAATGAATAGTATATAATAGTATATATTTTTATGACTATCTACTAGATCATGATTTCATCTTTGAAAATTGTAATATATATATGTGTGTGTGTGTGTTAGACATAAAATGGGGTTTGTGAATGTTTCAAGTTTATTGTTTAGTATGTATGTGCATGTATTAAAAATTTGCATAATAGTTCTTAAATTTTGAAATTTGTATATGTATGTATGTACAGTTTAGTTTAATGATTTGTACGCATGCAAATTATGCATCATATTTTTTATTTTAAATGTACATGTACATACATTTAATTTTTAATTTTGTATGGACATGCTCTTGAGTTGAACAATCAATGCATATATATGTGCATTTCAATTAAATATATGAGCTTAATATATATGTTGCTCATCCTATTTCAATCAAATATATAATCTTAATTTTTGTATGCGCATGGACTATTTTGTATGATTTAATGCAGGTGCACATTATATCAAGCATATCATGGATGATTTTAACATTGATGATATCATCAATCCACCACCTCAGCCATAGCCAGATCCGCCTCCCTCCCCCCCTCCACCTCCACCTCCATCTCCACCTCCCCCTCCCCCTCCCCCTCCCCCTCCACCTAATATGCCACCTCCAACACCTATGGCATATGATGAGGCTCACTTGAGAGCATGAATAAATGATCAAGTTGCATCCTTACA
>VDFB02353493.1:265772922-265784695 GCA_007258455.2 Sequoia sempervirens
TTGTGATGTAAGATTGTGTGATTCAAGCAAACATTGCATTCAAGATCTATCAAGATCAAGATAGATTCCAAGTCCTCATCCATTGGAGCCAATACTTACTTGTTTGTAGTACCTTATTGCTAGGTTTTGGTGAGTTGCAACATCATTATTTTTTCATTCACCATTCTCCATTCTATTTCATTTCACTTCAAGGGTTTAATTACCAAAAAGGGGTTTGACCAAGGCAAACCACTATTCACTAATCCCACAACATTTTTCCCTCTCTTTACATGTGATTTGAAGGTCTAGCTTACAATTTTTTTCAAAGAGCTAGATTGGAAAAGTTTTCATCAATTTTTTAAAGCAATTTAAAGTTGTCAAAGTTGCAAACAAGTCTTGGAGACATACTACAGGTTGAATTTGGCAGTTTCAGATCTAAAAACCAATCGAGAAGAGTAGAACAAACTGAGAGCTATATAATCCACTTTAGAATTTCCAGAAAAGCAAAAGTGGACTGATTTTCCACTATTGACGAATGAGTCCTCCTTCCCAAGCCTAATCAGGATCTTTGCAGATCTAAGTACCTTTTTGGCTGAAACCTATTCCAGCACATTTTTTCTCAAAATTGGATTGATTCACCAAGCATGGCGTATGAGTCCCACTCATCTTCAACATCAGAATTTTTATTGATCCAAACCTCTATTCCACCTTCCTTAGTTTCCTAGGTGCACATTTCCAATTTCACAACTTTTTGTTACATTTTACTTACATTCTTAGGTCATTTAGTATTAATATACATATCACACTATGTTTTCAAACATTTTGTATTTTCCAAGTTTACACTTGGTGGTGAACCCATTTGTTGTCTCCATCATCTCCAAGGATTCCTTACAATCAAATCTTTCACATCCTTCGTTGGGTTGATATCTCTAAGGTGTCCTTGAGTGTGGATATCATGAGATTGGATCCCTTGTATCCCCATTTTGTGTGGACAAGGGAGTGAAGCATCCATTTCTAGTGTCCACATTTTGGTGAACCTGACTTTTGAACATCATAATTTTGATTTGGAGTTCATTTACATCCTAGAGTTGGCTTGCATTAACATTGCAATATATTTTTGCATTAGTTGATTGGCATTCTAGGGTTTCCAAATTTGCATTAGTGAAAAGCTCATTTAACTTGTATTATTGCACTTAATTTCTCCAAAATTAGTAAAATTTTGCAATTTCATTTAAGACTTGCATTAGAAAACATAAAATTCATAAAATTCATTTCAAAAATTCTAAAAGTTAAAAAAAAAAATAGTACTAGGACTCATTTGCCACCTTGGGCGAATCAGTCCCTTTGCACATTTTGCACTGCATTTTCTGGAATTTAATATTCATTTTCTAATTTCTTTTTTGTTGTTGTTATCTCTCTATTTTAGTTTGTGTATTTTTTGTTTCATTCAATTCATTGCATCTAGTTTAATTTCACTCATCTTGTGCATTGCTTAAAAATCAAAAGTGCATTTACAACATTATTGCATAATCTAAAATTTGCATCATGGATATGTGTTTTAATAAGCTTTGGATGTCATTAAAATCCTTAGTAGATATGTCAAGTTGTGCCTTTGGAAATGGCCCTAATGACATTGAACTCACTCATTCTCCTTCAACTCCTAATGCATGTCCTCCTCGTGATGTTGACATCATTAGAGAAGATGATAACAACATGAACAAGTTCCTAAATGGTTGTCTTGACAACATTGAAGCTAATGCATCCTTTTATCCATCCATGAACCAACTAAATCCTCCTATAATACCACCTCTTGAGATGTTTGGTTACTTGCATCCTGAAACAAAAGTTTAACAAAAGTTCTCTACAATAGGTAAACCTAGTTCCTCTAGACAAGAAAGCACTCAACCATTTTATGATAACAAAGTAACAAATATTCCCATCAACCTCGAAGAAACATATGGCAAAGGATTCACCATCTTGAGCAAAAAAGGATGTGACACAATAAGTGAACATGGAATTCATCAACTATTAGAGCAAAAACCAATGAATGAAAACACAAAGGGGGTGGGCTATCATGATCCCTCTCATAACAGTAAGCCTCCTAGAGAATATCTATGGCTTTGTGATGATGGTATGGTGATCTTCAATTCCCCTCCTGATCAGAATGTTCTCCTCCCTAGAGAGCAACCCTTGATTAATAACCATGAAATGGATGAGAGGATCACTTTGACTCCCCCTCCTTCAATTAAAGAGAAGGGTGAATCTAGCAAATGCAAGAGGCCTTATCAGTTAGAAAAACCAAAGTCTCCTCGCCCTCCACCTGAAAGAAAATGAAAATTACAAATTATTCTCAACCAAGGATTAATATTATTACCACCTATAAACTGACTTGTTCTATATCCTAAAGATTGAAAACTTTCACATTGTCCATATCTTTGAGTTCTTGGGCATAATAGTGATGAGTGTCATGCATTGAAAGAAATATTGAGTAAGTATCACTTTGATGGCAATAATTGCTATCTAGTGATCACATAACACACTGTCCTACTCTTTGTCATGTAATAGTTGTAGAACATTCTCTTCTCACTATTACATGACCTTTCCCATCACTAGTCTCAACTCAGTCTTATCTTACACTCAGTGGGGGAAAGCAATTATTAGCCTTGTCCTAATAATGCATTTGTCATTGTCCCTTCAGTTTGTCATCTACCTCCTGCCTATACAAACTGAGATTGGGAAGTGGATGACTCGCTCGATTATTGACTCTCATTTTCCTTACTAGTCTTTTGCATTTTATTTTTTCTTTCTCTTTTGTGTGATTGCATGTGCATAATGTGATCCCCCATTATGTTTTGTTTGATGTTCTCTCTGTGTGTGACATTCCTCTATTTGTACCTTCATTATTCTCTATGTTGTGCATCACCTTCACCTTTTCTTTCTTGTGTTTTCCTTTTGGGGATGTTGCAAGGCATTGAGATATTCATGTCTCTTTCATGTTTACCCAAAAGGCTTTCTTTTCCTTTTCCTTTCTCATCTTTGTCTTTTTCTTGTGTTTTCCTTTTGGGGATGATGCGAGGCATTGAGATATTCATGTCTCCTTCATGTTGACTCAAAAGGATTTCTTTTTCTTTTCCTTTTCATTTTAACTTTCTCTTTTTTGTGTTTTCCTTTTGGGGATGACGCAAGGCATCGAGAAATTCATGTCTTCTTCATGTTGACCCAAAATATTTTTTATTATCTTTTTTTTCCTTTCATTTTCCTTTATCTTTTTGTCTTTTGTTTTCCTTTTAGGGATGGTGCAAGGCATCAAGACACCCTATGTCTCTTCCATGTTGACCCAAAAGGTTTTTCTTTATTTTCACTCTCTTTGTCTCATTCTTCTAGTTCTATGTGTATTTTTTTGGAATGACTAGCAATTTTGGAGCTCTCTACAAACATTGCTTAGCAAAAGAACATACCCAAACCCAAGATCCATATATCCCTTATGTGTTTGAATTGTTTTTCATTTTGGAAACCCCTCCTTTTCTTTTTATCTTGCATGATGTAGCTTTACTTTCGGAAACATATGACTTGGCATAGGGAGTTTCAAGTTGGATCTGTCTCTTCTTTCTTGTTTGCATTTTCATTTACCTAATTTAAAATAATTTCTCACATCATGTTTAGAAATTCAGCACAAAGTGGGGGCATGCATTAGCATTTCTTTTGCATTTTGCTTTTCTTGGTTCTTAAGTGCAGCCTTCTTACTTCATACAATGCATTTGTCGCTGTGGATGACATTGGAGTCGCGATGTCTTTCATGGCGTGATCTATCTTAGCATATTATATTTGTCTTGGTAGCTTGATGCAACACATTGCATCCCCTAAGTTGTGAATCTTCTATTCTTTGATTTGTCCTCTCTTGGAGACATTAGGCACAATGTTCCCTAAGTTAAAGACCTCACATAAACTAAGCATGACTCCTTTGAACATTCTTTGCATGTTGCATTTTTATTTTTTTATATGGCCACCTTGCATAACACAGCTTGCATGCTTGTGGAGCCATTGTGTTTGTTCATGAGCTCCAAGCATATGAAGTTGTACTTGTCTCATGAAGCTTGAAAGACCATTTTCTTTTTATGGCACCTTATTAAAGTTATCAAGAGGTATAACTTTGGTATGGTTGAGTAGGAAGCCCATTTTGAGGAATGAATTTCCCCATAGCCACCTATGTGTGTGTGAGTGCATACAAGCCATGAGTGTATGTTTCTCATCCTTTAGGCCTTCTCACCTAGCGAACAGCCAGAATTATGTGGCCTCAGAGTGAGCATGCATTTTTGAGACAAACAACCTAGATCTGATCCACATCGTGTTGGAAAAACTATGAAAGCTTGATATGATTCTTTCTTTCCTTTACTTTAGCATTGTATGATTGTGCCTTGTTGTTCTTGATATCATTTTCATGTGTGTTCCTTTGCGCTTATGTTAGTTTGTCATGAGATCTTGATCTTGGAGGTGTGATCACCCATCTTGCTAGAATTGGTACATTTGAACCCCTTTTGATGCATATTCATCTCCTTTAGTTTGAAGTAGGTTCATCCTCTCACTAAAGTGGGTGCTAAATGTGGTCACCGAAAAAGTAACCATTCTACCTTCTTTGACTCGTTTGGGCCCTCCTTATGATTTTGGCTTAATATTGCCTTGATTTAATGTTGTAATGTGGATAGCACATTCACATTAGGTCTTGGGACCTTGTGAACCAAAAGGATTCAAATGGTACCTTACTTAACTATTGTGACATACTTTCACACTTTTCTAGGGCCCTGTTAATAAAATAACTTCTTTTCATCATTTACCAAGCCTTATTTCAAAGTGTTGTAAAGTATTGTAATACGCTTTCACACTTTCCTAGGTTTGTCATTAATAATTGGGCTTTCTTATGCTTTAATTGGCCCCATTTTGCATCCACGGGCCTTATTTATGTGTATTTTTGAGAATAATCTAGACAAATATCATTTAAGACATCAAAATCTTGAAACCCACCTTAAATTCCTAAGGTGGGACTCATTTTCCATTATGGGCGAATGAGTCCCCTTAGGTAGGACCCATTCACCCAAGGTGGCAAATGAGTCCCCTTTAACTCAAAATTCAAATTTAATTCAAAATTTTGGTGGATTTTTATTCTCCAAGATCTAAGGTTAGCCTGTAGTGTTGTAATTTTGGAAATTATTACATAATTGAGTATAAATAAAAGGTTCTTTCTCTCATTTCATTGTACCCAATCAAGCATTCAAGCATTGATGCATATAGTTCACAAGAGAATTTTATCATTCACAAGAGCATTCAAGGCATTTCAAGGGTAGATTATCAAGCAATCAAGAGCATTCTTCAAGTGTCATTTATCATGTCAAATATTTTATGCATCATATTGTTTTAGAGCTAACATTTGTGATGTAGGATTATGTTATTCGAGCAAACATTGCATTCAAGATCTATCAACATCAAGCGAAAGTCCAATTCCTCATCCATTGGAGCCAATACTTATATGTTTGTAGAACCTTATTGCTAGGGTTTGGTGAGTTGCAACATCATTATTTTTTCATTCTCCATTCTCCATTCTATCTAATTTCATTTCAAGGGTTTAATTACCAAAAATGGGGTTTGACCAATGAAAACCCTATTCACCTAACTTACAACATTTTCCCCTCTCTTTACTTGTGATTTGTGAGTCCTAGTTTGCAAATTTTTCAAAGAGCAAGATGGAAAATTTTTTATCAATTTTAAAACAATTTAAATTTGTCAAGATGCAACAAAATGAAGTCTTAGAAGTGATGCAGGGTTGAATTTGTGATTTAGGATCCAGAAACCAATGCGGGAAGAGTAGAGCAGAGATAAGAGGCCCTATAAGATCACTTCAAAGGAATTTCTAGAAAGAAGCAAAGTGGACTAATTTACCACTATTGTGAATGAGTCCTATTTCCCAAGCCTAAACAATATTTTGCAGATCTAAGTACCCTTTTGGCTGAAACCTATTTCGACACATTTTTCCTGAAACCGGACTAATTCACCCAGCCTAGCATATGAGTCCTAGTCAGCTTCAACATCAAAATTTTTAGTGATCTAGACCTCCATTCTACCTTCTTTAGTTTCCCAGGTGCACATTTCTAGTTTCACAACTTTTTGTTACATTTTACTTACATTCTTAGGTCATTTAGTATTAGTTTTCATATCACATTGTGTTTTCAATCATGTTGTATTTTCCAAGTTTACACTTGGTGGTGAACCCATTTCTTGTCTCCATCATCTCTGAGGATTCCTTATAGTCAGATCTCTCACAGCCTTCATTTTGTTGAGATCTCTAAGGTATCCTTGACCGTGGATATCATGAAATTGGATCCCTTTCCTCATGTCCCCATTTTGTGTGGACAAGGGAGTGAAGCATCCATTTCCAGTGTCCACATATCCCTTTACATTTTCACACTTATTTGGGCCCTCTTAATTAAATTGAGCTTAATTAGGCCTTAATAAGCCCCTTTATTCATTTACAAGCCTAATAAATCACATTTTCGAAAGAGGAAGCCTGACAATAATTAATGCTTAAACATAACACTTTACCTTGAGCAATGTGTGTTCCAGGAATAGGGACTTGGGACCCATTTTCCCATGGGTGAATGGGTCCTCCCTAGACCTTTGGACCTAAATTTAAATTATGTTTTTGGTGGTATTTTAACATTTTAAAATCTATAATTCAATGTCAGCTTGTGATATTTGAATTTTGAGAAATTAAGGATACATACCTATAAATTATACAAGGTCATTTCACTAAGTTTCACCTAGATTTTCAAGATAACTCGAGCACTTTCAAGCTCATATTTTCACAAGAGATAAAGTTAATGATCAAGAGTATCGAAGAGAAGATATATCAGATAATTATTATAGAGATCAAGATACATTAATCATGTCAAAGTCTTCTTTCATCTTGCATGTTTTTGGAGCTAACATTGTGATGTAGGTTTCAAGATCAAGTTAAAGCCTTCAAAGAATTATTCAAGTGTCAAGATTCACATATAATTAAGCCATTTCATGCAATTTTTAGGCCTACTAAGATACCCATTATCAAGGTTTCATTCAAGGGTTTGTTGAGTAGTAAAATAGATTTGTTCATTCTTTATTCCATCTTTCATGCATTATTTCAATTCAAGGCGTGATTACCAAAATTTAGGTTGAAGAAGGATTGAATACCTTTTGAATACTTAAGATTTATGGGATTGTTGTTGGGTATATGCGGGATGTGATGGGCCAAAAGTGGCAATATGATGGGTATGTGGCCGATGACTTTTTTTTAACCCAAAATTGATGAAACGAAAAGGGTTTTTAAAGGAAATTCTTAGATTTCCACCAATATAAATTATGCTTTACTTTGAATTTAATAAGTAATTATTATTCATTTTCTATTCAAATTACGACTAAAGTCCTTATTGATAGACTGATTGAAAAACATATATAGCTTTCAAGCGGTATCACATTTTTTGAATCCAAACATCGTCACATTCTATGCTTTGCATACTATAAGATTAAAAAATTAAATTAATTTCATGAAGTTTGACCAAGTTAAGGTGGTCATACATACAGTTTTTTTATATTTTTTAAAATTTGTAATAAAAAAATCATAATTAATTTTTTAATTGGGAAAAAATTATAAAAAAATATGCATCACATGGGGACATGATTCCTCTACTTATATCTAAAATCTTATAAAAAAATATTATCATTTTATTTGTGGTTAGGGTGGTCGAGAGAAAGACACCTACTACTTATTTTTCCTTGAAATTTAAGAAATTACTACTACATTGAAATTTCAAATTTCTGCCAAATAGATTTTTTAAAACAAACCTAGTATTTTAGAAACTACATTCAATTTTCACCACAGATTCTATTCTTACATATTTTTGAAATAATATAGATAACTTATTCAAATTTTCGTCCAAGAGTTGCCTAACTACGATTTTTCTAATTTTTTAGCCCTTAAGGGCCTAACTTATGATGATCACGCACATACCTGTCAAAGTTGTAAAAGTTGTCATCAAATCATATAATCTAACCTACAGATCTGATTTTTTAAATTTTTTGACACTAAAACTTAGACAAATCAGAAGTTATAGATCTATGTCAAAGGCTCCCAAAAGTTACCAAAAAAACCTAAGAAAAGACACATTTTCCCATGGGCGAATGAGTCCCAATCATCCTTCAAAAACCCACTTTTGGTGACTAGTAAACACATCTCTTCCTTTCTCATATCTGCATTTGGTTTTATGGTTCTACAAATATTTTTGGAGTTGATTTTCTATATTTATTTTTTCTCCACAAAGTGTTGTTTGACCTTGACCCCCATCCTTTAGCCATAAGGAAATCTGAAGATTCTCACATTGACTTGATTCACCTAAGGTTTGTTAGTCAATTATTTGTGGGGATCTCATTTCCTAATGAAATAAAGGAAAATAGGTCTATCTATACTATCATTTTGGTGAACCCCCATTCCTCTCTCATAACCCACCTATTTTTTGTTGTTTCAATTCCTTTCATCATTTATTTAGTTTTGATGTTTATGCTCATATTCCTAAAGAGAATACAAATAAAATAATATGTGAATTCTATCAAATATATTTTCTTGGATATGTAGATGGTACAAAGGGGTATAGGTTGTGGGATATTTCTATCCTCAAGGTTATAGTTAGTTGAGATGCTTATTATAATGAAAAGTCAACACAAAGAGGTAAAGAACAACAAAGTAAATAAGTTATTCCAGTTGAGGTGGAAATTTATGATGATAATCTATAGGTACAAGATGAAAATTAACAAGATGAATTGTAAAAAATGACCCACATGGTGATATGTGTGGACAAAGATTATGGCACCACAAGGCTCTTTAACACTTCTAGGGTTTTTCACCTAAAAGGATATAGGTATGCCAAAACTTGCAATGTCCCCACTCAAGACTAAGGAAAATATGAATGAAATATCCCTAAATGTAATGTCCTAAATGCAATAAACTAATAAAATATATTGATTATTAATGCAAAACCAATGAAATGCAAGATGTTGAAAACACAATGTGATATGCAAAATGACCTAGAAATGCAAACAAACTATAACAAAAATGAATGAGACCGAAGAGGTGCACTTGGAAACTAGAATGTGATGTAGAGAGGCTTTGTAATCCTACATGAATCATTGTTGAAGCCAACTAGGACACATACGCCAAGCTGGGCAACTTAGTCCTATTTGGGGGAAATTTCTACTAGAATAGGTTTCAACCAAAAGGGTATCCAGAAGTAACTATGGCGATATGTTGAAAACACCTTTGTTACTTACTACTAATTTGCATAATATAGATCAAAACATTCAAAATATCATAGAAAATTAAATGAGCTCTTGCATGATTCAAAGTCTATAATATTTATGAAATCTTGTACTACAAAAGCAAGGAACTAGAAATAATAGGCACATATTAAGTTCACACAATTTGGTATAGAACACCACATCCTCTTCATTGTTGTGAGAATAGATTACAAAGCCCCAAAGAAACAATACAAAAAATTCAATCCTTCCCAAGGGCACCTAAGACACATTTGAAATGAAAACAATAAACTGTTGCTATTTCTATTCCAAAACTACAAGCTACAGTCTATTCTCTCCAGAAAATAGTTAAATAAATTCCTACTGAGAGAGGAACTAAAATTAGGATCAGAATTAAACTAACATAACCCACTAAATCTGAAAAACCAAACCCCTTACAAAGATAACATCTCAGAATAAATAAACATCATTTCCGTGCATGGCTGAGACTCTCAAGGTCAATAAAACTTGACACCTAGAATCTCGAAGACACCTGTTGTCTTGTGTGTGTTTTCCATCATGAAATCTCGACAAGAGAACTAGATCATGGAAATATTTTTGTGCCATCATACGTGATCTGTAGATCCGAAGAATGGTGTTACCTTAATGCTCAACGGCCTTTAATTGTCGACATGTGCTTCTTCTGGCTTGTAATGGCAGCCTCAACCAATGGCACATCCTTTTCCCACAAAGAGAATTCCTTCACCCTTCAAAGCACGTTGTGATGCCACGTGGAACTAGGATCCGCTTTGAAATCGCTTGCTTTTAATGTATCAATAGTGTCGACACCACCACATGGTGCCATGGTGCTACCCCAAAAGAAAGTTGGGCGCTATTTACAACAGGTGAGTGCAGGAGCGCCACATGTCTGCGACGGGACAACCTTTCATGAAGTGAAATCTGCCCAAGCTCCGAAACAAAAAGGAGACTAGGACACTCGGCTTATAGCCACACCCAACTAAGTGTTAAGTGCTAAGGCACATATACCTCAAAAGGGTGGATTTAATCCACAATCTCATAATTCTAGGCTCTAGGATTGAGAAGTGGAGAATCTTATCATTATATTTAGGACCCACCACAAGTTGGAGAAGTAGAGTGTTACTCTTGATTCAACATGGGCCATTATGGACTTATAGGTCAACGAATCTCTTTGTAGTTATGATTTTCATTTGGAGACACATTGATTAAGCCCATCTTAAGTCAATATGAAGTCATTTATTGAATTTACTTTTATAAGAAAATACTCTTCAAGGTTGGCATCAATTTTTTGAATGATGCCATGTTTTTGGCATCCATTAATTTGGTGAATTTTTTTATGGTTTTGACATATCTGTTTCCCTATATACTTGAGGTATGAGATAGTAGTTTGATATAATTTTTATAGGTACATACATGTTATTAGAATGCTATCAGAATGTAAAGTGTTAATATTGTATCATGTATATTGATGATTAATACATACTTGTTATCTTTCTCTAGTTGATTTTTCTTCTAGAACACTTTCTCCACATAAATCATGTGTTACTATAGTTTTCTTACTATTTTCATTTTTTTTTAATCTACACTTAACATAATATTTTAAATAATCCAAGATTAACAAATTAATTTTAGATTTGTATATACTTTGAAGAAGATTTTACTCTAGTAGTTTCACCTTGTTTCCCAAAAACATGCATGGTAAATTGGGAGTAAAATGTAAAAGAGAAAATTGTACACACCTCCCTTCTCCTCTTTTTCTAAATCCACTTTTGGTCCTATTATAAATGCGATGTCCCAATTAATTCAATTTGCCTTATTTTTTGCACAAGTTGACTAAAAACCTAAAACCTATTAGTCATCAACATATGTTGGTCCCAAATGTTCATATTTACTCCTCTCTACAATCACTACTATGTCTTAAACTTGAATTCGGGTGTGCATGTCTTCCCTAGATAGGTTTCCCCTACACTATTGGCCTATTGATTAATTTTTTTTAATTGTTCCTTTTATAACTCTTTTAAATACTATGAATATTATCCATCCACATACATAGAGGACAAAACAATACCATGATGACCAAACCATAGGTATGCATACATCTGAAATAAGTATAAACTTTCTAGATAGATCTATATCAATTCAAATAATTGAGCTTCAATCATTTATCATAACTTGTACAAAAAAATCAAGCATCAATTATTCAAGAATAAGAAAACACAACTAAAATGTTGTAATCATCTTATTTGAAAATTTGTTTATAATATGGACTATTTATTTAGAAATGCTAGTGTACAGTTACTTTATTTCCCCACATATTACTACAAATGAAGCAATAAAGGATGATGTGCAATTCTATTAGAATATAATTTGTATCTAAATAAATATTCTCTCAAGTTGCAATAGGTGTATACATCTTGATAACTCGATCAATCTGACACAATAA
>VDFB02353493.1:265784795-265884864 GCA_007258455.2 Sequoia sempervirens
AAGGAGATATGAATGTCTTGATGCCTTGCATCATCCCCAAAAGAAAAACAAAAGAAAAGGATAAAGATTAAATGAAAAGGAAAAGGAAAGCCTTTTGGGTCAACATGAAGGAGACATGAATGTCTTGATGCCTTGCATCATCCCCAAAAGGAAAACACAAGAAAAAGATAAAGATGAAAAGTGAAAGCAATGCATGACATAGAGAAGAATGAAGGTACAAATAGAGGAATGTCACAAAGAGAGAGAACATCAAATAAAACATCATGGGGGATTACATTACGCACATGAAATCACACAAAAGAAAAAGAAAAAGGAAAATACAAAAGACTAGTAAGGAAAATGCAAGTCAACCTATGAGCAAGTCATCCACCTCCTAATCTTAGTCTATATAAGAAAAAGGTGAATGACAAATGTAAGGGACAACATCAAATGCATTACTAGGACAAGGCTAACAATTGCTTTCCCCCACTGAGTGTGAGATAAGAATGATTCAAGATAGGTGATGGGAAAGGTCATGTAATAGTGAGAATAGAATATTCTACAACTATTGCATGGCAATGGATGAAATGATAGAAATCTAGGCAATCACACAATGGTAATCATTGCCATCAAAGTAAAAGTTTTTCAATACTAACTGGAATGCACAACATTCATCGGTACTATGTCCAAGAATTTGATGATATGCACAATGTGGGGCTTTTGCATCTTTAAGATATAGAACTAATCTATTCATAGGTGGTAATGTTATCAGTCCTTTGTTGAGAAGTATTTGTAATTTCCTTTCACTTTTAAGTGGTGGACGAAAGGGTTGTAATTTTTGTAATTTGTAAGGCCTCTTGAATTTGCTAGATTCACCAACTTCTCTAGATGGGATTAGGGCAGGAGATCCTAAGATGATCCTGTCCTTATCCTTGTCATTGTTATGAATCATTGGTTGTTCCTTAGGAAGGACATTCAAATCAGGAGGGGAATCCAAGATCACCATGCCATCATCACAAAGCCTTTGATATTCTCTAGGAGGCTTTTTTTTATGAGAGGTATCTTGATATCCTAATCCCTTTGTGTTTTCATTAGTTGGTATTTGCTCTAAGAGTTGATGAATTACATGTTCACTTTTTGTATCACATCCTTTTTTACTCAATATTGTGAACCCTTTTCCATATGTTTCTTCTAGATTGATGGGTGTGTTTGTTACTTTGTTATCATAAAATGGTTGAGTGTTTGCTTGTCTAGAGGAACTAGGTTCACCTATTGTAGGGAAATTAGGTTCAATTTTTTTTAGGGTGTAAGTAACCAAACATCTCAAGAGGTGGTATTGTAGGAAGATCTTGTTTCATGGATGGATAGAAGGATGTGTTAGCTTCAAGGTTGTCAAGACAATCGTTTAGGAACCTATTCATGCTATCATCATCTTCTCCAATGATGTTAACATCACGAGGAGTACATGTATTAGGAGTTGAGTGAGCATAAGTAAGGTCAACGTCATTAGGGTCATTTCCAATATCACAACTTGACATATCCACTAAGGACTTTAATGACATCCAAAGCTTATTAAAGTGCATATCCATGATGTAAATTTCAGATTCTAAACTATGAAAAAATGTTGTAAATGCAATTTTGATTTTAAGCAATGCACAAGATGAATGAATTTAAGCTAAATGCAATGAATTGATTGAAACTGAAAGTCTGCAAACTAAAATAGAACGGTAATAGTAGAAAACATAAACTCAAAAAATGTACTATAAATGCCAGAAAATGCAATGAAAAATATGCAATGGGACTGATTCTCCCAAGGTGGTGAATGAGTCTAGGTGTTGATTTTTTTCAAAATTTTCAAATTGAATTTTATGCTTTTTATTTTTTTGATGCAAATATGAGATGCAAATGCAAAATTTTATTGATTTTTAATGAAATTAAATGTAATAATGCAAGCTAAATGAGCTTTTCACTAATGCAAGAATTGAAACCCTAGAATGCAAATTAACCAATGCAAAATCTAATGCAATGTTAAATCTAGGATGTAAATGCACTCCAAATCAGAATTATGATAAGCCTATGAAGTCACCAAAATGAAAAGAAGAAAATGGGGACTCTTTGTTTCCAGGTTCTTTGACCGAAAGAAGAGACCATTTCCAATCCCTACCCGGCGAACAAACCCTTGGAGATTTCAAATGCATGAGCCGAAATTTGTAAATGGATTGTTCTAGATCACACGAGGTAATGGGTTCACCAGTCTAAACTTGGAAAAGACAATGAAAATGAAAAAAATGATATGCAACAAATGCTAAAATGATCTCTAGAAAGATGAACAAATCGGTAATGAAAGTTATTATGAAATTGAAAGTGTGCAATTCAGGAAAACTTTAAGAAGGAAGAATAGGAGGTTCCATCACTCAAAAAATTTTATTGTTGAAGTTTATTGGGACCTACACGCCATGTTAGGCGACCAATCTAGTTTCTAGGAAAATGTAGGAGTATTTCAGCTAAAAGGGTATCCAAATCTACAAAAATCATGTTCAGGCTTGTACAGTGGGACTCATTCACCAATAGTGGCGAATTACTCCACTTCTACTTTTCTAGAAATTTTAAAGTGGATTTTGTAGCTCCCAATCTACTTTGCTATCCCCGACTAGTTTCCAGATTTGAAAATTCGTAAAATGCCATAATTTAGCCTCTCCAAAGCTCTCCAAGGTTTGATGGATTATCTTTGACAACTTTTAGGGACTTTTGCTAATCCTTTTTCTTCTTTAAAACATGGCAACCTACCTTACAAACTGGCCAATGAAAGAGGCACTTGTTAATAGGCTTTAACCCTGTTGGTAATTCTAACGAAGTAGAATAAAGGTGGTCGACGTGAAATGAAGGTGATGATGCTGTGGGAATCTTTCAACAAAACCTACATGTTAAATATTGGTGACAGATCCAATGATAGACTGAATCTTTTTCTGATAAAATGGATAGATCTTGATGAAGCACTGTTTGAAACACAAACCCTACATCACAATTGCCAGCTCTAAAACAACAAGATGCAATCAATCTTTGACATGATGATTGATGCTTGAAAGATGATCTTGAATGCTTGATAATCTTCCCTTAAAATGCCTTGAATTCTCTTGTGAATGCTCAAAAGCTCTTGTGAACTCTTGAATGCTTGTAAAATTTTCTAGGTGTTGAATATGAGTGAAAGAACCTTGTATTTATACTTAATTATGCAAGAATTCCCGAAATTACAACACTACAAGCTGACATTAGATCTAGAAGAATAAAATCCCACCTAAAATTTGAATTAAATTTGAATTTTGGTCACACATGACTCATTCACCCAAGGTGGTGAATGAGTCCCACTACACATAATGTATGGGACCAAAAATTAAAAAAATGTCTAGAAATGTGAACTCCACATCTAAGTCTAAAGACTCCAGAAGGGACCTGGCCCACCAAGGTGGCGAATGAGTCCCAAACACTAAATCTGGACCACACAACATAGGAACACTTGAACTATGATTAGTTATTGATTGGTGTCGGGATTATCCTAAAAAAGATACAATAAATGAGGCTTGTGGATGCAAAATAGGGCCAATTAAAGCATAACAAAGCCCAATTATTAATGAAAAGCCTAGAGGAATGTGCAAGTGTGTTACAAAACTTTACAACACTCCAAATAAGGTAAGGTTAAGATTAATTATGATTAAAATTACATTTATTATGCTTAGTTAATTGATAAAACCCTAGAAAAGTGTGAAAGTGAGTTGCAACACTTCACAACACTTTTGCGAGGCACCATAAAATTACATTAGTTCATAAGGACCCAAGAGCTAATGTGAATGTGTTATCCACATTAAAACACTAAATCAAGGCAACATTAAGCCAAAATCCACAAGGAGGATCCAAATGAGTGCAAAAAATGTTAAAGGTCCCTTTTTTCAACACTACAGAACTATATTTCATGCATGTGTTAGGTGCAATTGTAACAGTTCAAATCTAGCTATGAGCCATAATCTCTTCTATCTCTTTTACTTATTAGTGGGAAGTGAGTCCACTTGGATACTAAAGTCCACCTACAATGAGCACTTTTGTAATATACTATAACCTGTTATAATATATTGTGAGCTAATCCTCATCGTGGTTTTTTCCATTTTTGGTTTTTCATGTAAAAATCTTAGTGTTCATGTGTTATGTGATGTTGTTGGATGTTTTCATGCTTTCTTTCATTACTGCAATAGAATATGTTATGTGAGTTGGATGTTCAAATTTTTAAATGGTTTAAAATAATATTGATTCACCCCCAAGGCACCCTCTCAATATTCCTAGTGTTCAACAAGTACATGCTATCTAATTAGGAAATTTGAAACAAGGGAAGCCAACATAGTAACTTCTCATTATAATATCCCATTTAGAAGCACATCTTAAACATCATGAATGTATATAATGGTTCTATCTAGTCTTGTATTTGGTTGATATTTAGATTGAATGTACTTTATTTTTCATGTATTCTCTCTTGTTCTTCTCTAAATTTCAATAACACATTTTTGGCATGTTATTGCTTTAACTAATTTTTACAGGTTTTTTGTATTTTCTAGGAGTATTTTTAACTTTATTGTCTTTTCTCTATACTTTGTAATTTTTGAAACTACTTTAGTATTTGTGCTTCTCCATTTTAACTATTTGTGTCTTGTATAGTTTCAAAATTTATGCTTTACATCAAGTATCATTTTCATTCTATCTTCAATTCTTTCACACATAAAAGTAGTAATTTTCTATTTCTACACTTGATAGGTTTCTCATTCAAGACATAATGCAACACCAAAGAGATCAAACAACAACATGCATATCACATGGCTTGATGTTCCATGAACATCCAACAACACTTTTAGACACTTCTTCCATACTGCCATGCCACCAATAGCCACCACAGGCCAAACAAGAATAGAGTACTTCATTCCAGAGACACATAATGCACAAACATGAGATATAACATTACCAAATCAATTTGAGGACCACTTCAACACATGAAATTAGAACTAAGACACTACACAAACATTGAAATAAAATTCACCAAGGTAGGAGAATGATGGGAAAGGTCATCGATGTCACAACTTGCATCATTTAGTCAATTAATTATTGAACCAAGTGTGCCTTAGAGCTATATGCGATAAGGATGTTTTTCATGGACTTTTGGGGGGTTTGGCTTTGTAAACAGTTGGTGCAGGAGCACCTTGACACAATTATACCTCATTGTGGAAATTTAGGAATTTGATTCAATTTTGATGTTCTTACCTTGTATTAAGGTTATTTGAGTCATTTCTCATGTATTTTCAGAGGTCATTTAAGAAAATGTTAAAATATGTCCAAAAGTGCAAAAGAATCCAAAAGGTTGTCATAAAAGTTGTAAAATTGCAAAATTAAGGCAAACTTAGGAAGATGAAAATTCATTTGTCATATAGATAGTTAGAAATTAGTTAGAAACCAAAGAGACAGCTTGGAATGCCTTTAAAAATTCCATTTTCATGATGAAACAAGTGTGGGTGATTGTATGCAAGTTTTAGATCAATAGAAAACTCTATTTTCATGCTTATTTCTTAGAAATTCACTGTTCTTCAATGTTGTACGACCATGTACGGGAATGGAGACAAGTTTGAATGTTTGTAAATGAAGAATCTATCAATCACCTTCCAATTTTTATTTTTTTCATGCAATTTGGTTTATTTTTGTTCAAGTTATTGAAAATTTAGTGCACACTACAAAAACTCTACCCTAGGGTAAACAAGGACTGAGAAAATTGAGTTTCTCTCATGCAATCTAGTGAAAACTCTTAATTCTTGGTGAAGCTATTTCATTTTTTATATTATTTCATGCTTTAATGGTTTCAAATCAAAAGGATTAGATTTGTGTGAAGGAAATTAAAATTTAAGACTACAAATCTATGTCTGACTGGTAAAAATAGGGTTTCAAGGGGTTTATACCTAGGCTTTGTCAAAATGTTTATGAAAGTAGACTTCAGATGGAATTTTAAGCTTTATCAGATTAATATTGATATGTTTCAATCCTTGTATAGGAGAAATGGAGTGTGCAGTTCTTATATTCACTAACCATGTTTGAAACAAAGCCTATTAGGCCTATTTTGTACGCTGACAGTCCTGATTTGATTAATTATTTTTAAAGAAAAAAATGTTAGGTTTTAAATATGCTTTGAACCTCCTAAAAGACCATCTAAAAATTTTATTATAGTTATGATTGAAGGACTGCATAAAAATATATCTCTGACAACCCTAAAAGAAGTACTACAAGGAATTGGATAGTCCATGAAGGTTTGTACATAAAATCTGTGAATTCAAGTTCTTGGGGTTTTGAATGAGTTTAAGAGTGTTGAGTTAATCTTAATGAAGTAATCTCTAGCTTTGAATTGGTTGTTGGACCTTGAAGTCCAAAGTTGGTGTTTGTAAGCAAGAAGTGTTATGGTTGTGCAAATTTCTTGTGAGAATAATATCCATTAGTTTGTGGTTTATTTGGTTTAATCTACTAGATTTATTTTTTCCAAGGTGGTTGTGATTTGATACAAGATTGGAATCTAAATATTGTGTGATTTTGAAGGCTTATGAGCCTTGTGGAGTGAATAAGTGAATGAAAGTTGAATAAACAAACAAGAATTGTTGTGAATTTGTCTAACAAGACTGAGATTGTGTGTTTCTTCCTCTTGTACTACATCAACAATGACTTATGTTGTTGATTTGACTCCTTTAGGAGCTTTCAAGAGCTTTTAGGACCTCTCAGGAGCTGAACTTCAGTGACTAATTCCTAAGGATCAATTCTATTTTATTTCTAATTTAAATTTTTGCGACATATTTCTAACTTCCTTTGACTTGATTTAGAATTTGATTCATGGGAAAAGACTAACATTGCTAATTCTTAATCTAGAATTCAAAATCCAAATTTAATTCTAATTTACTTGAAAGAAATCTATCTTAAATTCTTTGGAAAATAAATGCTATTTTATATAACAAAAATAAATTACAGGAAATAATGATTAATATAAGAAAACATAAATACTAATTTTCATGAACAAACTCCAAACAAATTCGAGTTTCTATCTTTCCACCTTCCCATCTTCTTCAATTAAACAATAGATAATTACCAAATTTAATTCCTACAAATATCATCCTAAATCTAGTGCTCAATAAGCCATACAATGAATCCTAACAAACCATTTTAACCATGATGAACTAAAATCAAAGCGATTTAAACACAATTGTTGAAAACAATTCAAATAAATTAACGATTCAGTTTATCATCCAATATGCGAAAATAGTTCAAACAAACAACATTCAGTTTAATATTAATGTAGACAAAACAAAATAAACTCGAGAAAATGCCACACAAGACCAATTCATTTTGGTTGGCCGGGCCTAGCTCTTCTTCAGTGAATCTCTCTTAACAGTAATTCTGGATTAACTTCTTATCTTCATTCAAATTGATCAAATAGGGATGCAGAATAGAGTATTGCAACCATTACAAAATTCTAGTCGAAAATTATCTAACTCCTTTCTAAATCCTAAACATGGATATTTATAACTATATCCTTATTAAATTCAAAACATGGCATTAACTACCAAGATTTAAGGCCTCTAAACTAAAGACTTAAATAAAACTAAAATAGAACTAAAATAGGACTGAGAATAGACAGAGAGAGAAATGCCAGATCGATGCTGAGACTAGAAGTTCCTAAACCGACTAAAAGAAGCTGATTTGAAACTTTAGCGATTCATCATCCAGCCGGGCCGATCATTGGCACAATTGTCTTCATTTGATTAAACAGGGAGTTTAACTTTATCATCAATCATCAGTTATCGGTCATTAGTCTTTTAAATACCCTGAATAAAATCCTTAAGAATAGGATACCAATTATGACAGTAAAATATTAAAACTGCATAATTAACTCATCAATATCATCACAAAAGCAATGTGTTTAATATAAAGCATTACCTCAAATATATCTACCTAATTAGCCAAACATAAAGCAAAGCAAGTAAATATATTAGTCTATAGTCTACCGCCAGTCATGTTAGTTAATAAAATAAACAAGTCTTTTAAATATAAAATGACTATATGAAAGTATCTTTGAGCCCCTCATCATTCTTCCCCACTTGTTGTGAACCATGTCCTCATGGTTCTTTGTCAATAATTATGGTGGTTTCTTTGTCCTTGTTCACTGCTTCCATCCAAATGGAACAGTCGAACACTCCTTCTCTGTATTGCGGTGGCAGTCTAGTCTTGAGTGCAAAGCCATTGTTTTCCTTTGGCTTCTCAAACCAGGGTTTTATCACCTCCTTTGGAATATTGGTTGGTGCCTTGAGTTTTGGAGTGGGCATGATGATAATTGGCATTTTGAACAGCATACCAACCCAAAATTCATGTTGTTGTTCAATCAAGGAGATCACATGCCTAACTCTTATCAAGCTCCATCTAAGGTTGCTTGGGCTTATAGGCTCTCTTCTTCTCAATGACTCAGGGATGGTGAAATATCTTTCCTCACATGAATTTATTTCCAATGGAGGAAGTTTCCCTTCTACATTCTAGAAAGTAGATATACTATTCAACAAATTTGAAGCATAAAGAGGATTGAAATGATTTTTCCTTACAATTGATAGGACCACATGTGAAGAATTTCATGACCCACATTGCAATTGTTCTCCAAGGTTCTTCTAAACTATTTTGAGCTATTCCTCGATGATCTCCTTCATGCATGAGAATCTTTGGCTTTTTTATGGTTCTTAGTGGAATGTTGCCACCAATTTATCAAACTTTACTTGGCCCTTATTAACTAGTTTTCCTTCAGTAGGAATTCCTAAAATTTCACTTATAATTTTAGGAGTAACTTCAATAATTTCTCCTCGACTCTTGTGACATTTACTAAAAATTCCTCATGAATTCTTCCACAATTTCCTGTTGAAAACCTTCATACTACAGAATAAAATCCAACCATCCTGCTTCTCTCATATCCTCTTGGTTTCAGAATCAATAGTAATTTTTTTTGGCTCTGCATTTCTTTTGTTCCCCATCTTTTCTATCAAAAATGATAGACTTCAACAATGGCAGACTTCAACTTGGCAGACTGACTATTTAACAATATCTAGAATGATCTTTTCTTGTTTTTGGAGCAGCTATTTTGAAAAATGACACGCGTGTCATTATTTCCTTGCATTAAATTCCTTTACTACGGACGATTCACACCACAATTTTGTAGTTGCAATTCAATTTGCAAAGTTGGTGCATTCCTTACACATGTCAGCAAATTTGATTTTGAAAGATAGGTGAATTCAACATGACCCATAATCATTACGTACGTCATTTGAATGTCACATCATACTTATACCAACTTTTCTGCCACTTTTTGAAATGATTAAAAGACATTTATTATAGTTATAATAACAATATGGCAGAGATTTCTAAACTCATAAATATTTACCTATTTTACATTAGTTTAACTACTTTAGAAAATAATATTTTGAGAATAATATTCACATTAAATGTGCACCTTTATTTATTGCAAGCCTTCGAGATCTTCAGGAGCCTTTAGGAGCTCTCAGGAGTTGTGGAACTTCAGGAGTCTTTAGGATCTATCGAGCCAATTGGAGTCTTGAGTCTTTAGTCTTCAAGATCTTCAAGAGTTTAACTCAGGTAGACCGCCATTGCTTGTTTTCAGTCATCTCTTTTTTTTTTTCTTTTTTTTTTCGAAAGAAAACTACCATTTACTAGTTTTCAATTTACTTTCATTTTTCTCAAGGTAAACTGCCATTTGTTGGTTTTCAATTTACCTTGTTTATTCATGCCTTCTTCAAAGGTTCAAATATCTTCTCTCATGGAAGAGATATCTTCCATGAGAAAATGTTCAATTCTGTGTTGTAGATCATCTAGAAATTCCTCCTTTGATGCTAGCTTATGATATGTTTTCAATCGATGACCATTAACTATCATAACTCTCTTTTCTCCATCAATTGGTACTAATTGAACAACTCCATTTTCAAATACTTGATCTATCTCATAGGGTCCTAACCATCTTGTATGGAATTTCCCTTTAAACTCTTCAAATTTGGAGTCAAATAATAATGTCCAATCTCCTTCCTTGAACTGTCTAGACACAATATGCTTATCATGCCATTCCCTTATTTGCTTATGAATTACCTCTATATGTTGAAGAGCCTCCATTCTCATCTCATCAAGTCTGTTGAGCTGCAAAATTATACTTTTCTCAGACTCTGGTAAATCAATTCCAACTTCTACTGCAGTTTTCGGTGTTCTTAATTCAAATTCTATTGGAATGATTAGTTTTTTCCCATACACAATTTCATATGGAGAAAATCCAGTTGTTATTTTCCATGTGGTATTATAATTGCATACTGCTTCATCTAACCTCTCTACCCAGTATTTTTTCCTTAAAGAAACAGTCCTTGTCAAGATGTTCTCCAATTCTCGGTTAGTGACTTCAAATTGTCCATTCGCCTGAGGGTGATATGGCGAAGATTTCCTATGGGTCATCTGATATCTCTGCAAAAAGGATTCCATCATTACTGATACAAACTGTGGTCCTTGGTCTAAAACAATTTCTCTTGGTGCACCAAATCTCTGAAGAATATGCGTGTACAGAAAATCCGCAACCTTATCCTCTCTTATTGTTGGTAATGCTTTCACCTCAACCCATTTTGTTGCATAATCAGTACAAACAAGTATATAATGCTACCATTAGAAGGTGGATCAATAGGTCCCAAAAAATTGATTCCCCATTTTTTAAATGGTTCCAGAGCTATTTGTGGCTGAAATGGCATCTCCATTGTTGGGGTGGGTCTTCCCATCCACTGACATTCATCACAATGCTTAACAAAGAATGTAACATCCTTTGTCATTGATAGCCAATAGTAACCAGCTCCTAAGATCTTATGAACTATTCTTACCACCAAATAGTGTCCTCCTTCTGGCTCATGATGGCAGGCATGTACTACATCATAGACATCTAACTTAGCTACACATCTGCAAAGAACATGATCAGGACACATTTTAAATAAAAGACCATTAATCCACTAAAATCTAGAAATTTCATGAATTAACCTTCTTTTTTGTTTATGACTAAAGTGATTTGGATACTTCCCTGTTACAAGGTAATTTTCTAGATCAGCAAACTATGGTGGATGAATTGATATTGCAAATAAATTTTCATCTGGAAATGTGTCATCCACCGGTTCTTGATCATCCTATAAAACAATTCTGGAAAGGAAGTCGGCAACAACATTATCCTTTCTAGGCTTATTTATGATAGTTACATCAAATTCCTACAACAAAAGTAACCATCTAATAATGTGTCCACCTACTACAGCCTTGTTCATCAAATATATAATTGCAGCATGGTTTGTATGTATGTAAACTTTTTTAACCTATAATATAATGCTTGAAGTTGTTTATTTCATATACTACAACTAAAAATTCTTTTTCTATTGTTGTATAATTTCTTTCAGCAAGATTTATATTTTTGCTAACATAATAGATTGCATGCATGGCATCATTGCCATATTTTTGTCCTAATACTGCTCCAATAGCCAAATTGGATGCATCAACATGTATGTGAAATGGTTCTCCCCAAACAGGTCCTTTGATAATTGGAGAATTTGTTAAATCTATTTGAATTGTCTCAAAAGATTTTTGAAAATCTTCAGTCCATAAAAACTACTCTTCTTTCTTGAGCAATGTAAACAAGGGTCCAACAATTTTAATAAATCATTCTATAAATCTTCTGTAATATCTAGCATTCCCAAGAAAACTTTGAACACTAGTTTGGTTCTTAGGGATTTCAATGTTTTGTATGATCTCAACTTTCTTGGGATCAACTTTTATCCCCTCTTTTGAGATGTGATGTCCCATAACAATACCCTTTGTCATCATTATTGAACTGTTTTCATGATTTAAAAACAACCTGAAATCTTTACATTGTTGCAAAAAAAATCTAAGTTTTTTAGGGATTCCTCAATTTTTTTTGCATGAATTGTAAAGTCATCCATATATACTTCAACACACGTAGTGGTAAAATTTGCAAAGACGACAAGGACTACTCTTTGAAAAGTGGCTAGCGCATTACACAATCCAAATGGTAAAACTATATAAGCGTATGTAGCCCAAGGATAGGTAAAATTAGTTTTATCTTGACCTTTAGGGGCTACTTGGATCTAATCATATCCACTAAATCCATCAAGAAAAGAGAAATAATTGATGCCTGCTAGGTTATCAAGTACTTGGTCAATGAATGGCAATGGGAAATGGTCCTTCTTTGTTGCTTTATTCAATTCTCTATAATCCATGCACACATACCATTTACCATTTTTCTTGGGTACAATAACCAATGGAGAAACCCACTGACTATTAGATATTGGGTAAATGAATCCTACTTTGAGCAGCTTTTCTATTTCTTATTTAACAATGTCATGAAGAACAGGATTGATTCACCTTTGACCTTGTTTGATTGGTCTTACATGTTTAGTGTATATGTGATGACTACAAATTGAAGGATGAATTCCTCTCATATCCATATACTCCCAAGCAAATGCTTCAGTGTGTTTTTCTAGAGTTTCCTTCAATTCTTTTTCTTGTGTTGGGGACAAAGATGAATTAATGTTGAGAGGTTTATCTCTAGCTACTTGAATTTCTTTAGTTCCATTTTTAGAATCTAGAGTATTTTCAACAAGTGTATTCATAGGACAAGATTGTTGTTTATGCAATGCTACTTGGAATTTTCCTTTCTCATTTGGATAAATTTCTTCTGATGCAAACTCTTGTTCTTCACATTCTTCAATATGCTCAACTAAAGTAACCATAACTAACTCTACAATGCCATCACCTTCTGATTATATATACTCATCAACCCAAAGTTGTGTGTTTGGTTGAATGGATGGTTGTGCTAGTGGATAGAGTGACAATTCTTTTATTTTCTACCCATTTGAAATGATCATACTTCTAGATCTAAAATCTATTAAGGCAGCAATAGTATCTAACCATGGTCTACCCAAGATGATTGGATTACCAGAATCTTTCTTTCTGGCTTTAAGAACCAAAAATTCAACTGGATAATCCCATGTGTCAATGGTGACCATGATTTCTTCTATGATACCTTTAGGTTTGGTAGTAGATTGGTTAGCTAACTGTAAAATAGTTTTTGTTGGCTGAATGGTTGTCATTCCTAACATTTCAACAGTATCAGATGTGATAACATTTATGGCAGCTCTCAAATCAATTATAACATTGGATATATCTATTCCATTAATACTCATGGTTATTACAAGACTATCGGGATCATTATATTTCCAAGGAAGCAATAACACATCAGTGAGTTTTTTCCCTATTTGAATTGTGGAAGGTAATTTATTTTTCCTCCCTAGAGTTTTCATGCAAAGGGATTTAACTAACTGATTTATCTTTGGTATGTCTTTAATGGCTTGTAATAGTAGTATTTCAATGTTAATCTTCTTTAACTCTCGAAGAAGTTGAAAATTGACTACATTCATGTAATTGGGTTGAGAGATTTTAGGAGTGACTTTTTCTTCCTTCAATCTCTCAGGGTAAGGTGCCTGATTAACGTTTTGTTCTTCCTCAAAGTTTTTTTTTTTTGCTAAAATCTCATAATCTTTCACACCTTCTTGAACTCTTTCTGTTGGTGTAGATTGAACTGTTCAATTTCTCAATTGAATATCATTAGCATCAATAACGTTCAAATTAGGGGGATTTGCATCATTATGGGTATTTCTCAGATTTGCAACCAGTTGAGCTCGCAATTGAGGCTGGTTTACTTGGTCATTTGTAGGATTAGGGGCATTGATTGTTGGAGGTGTTTGTCCCTAGGGACATTTTTTCCCCTAATTTTTCCATGTTTGGAACTATGTCTGATTTTGTTGCCATGATGGCTGATTTGACTACCACTGTGGCTACTAATTAGCTTGCCATTGTGACTAGTTCAATTGAGGATTCATCCATTCAGGTTGACCCCAATATGCAGGTGGTGGTTGTGGTGGATATGGATGGATCCATTAGTTTTGGTTTTTCCAGGGTTCTAATTCTAGTTAGATGTAGAACCATACTTCCTTTTATTAGCATTGTACCCTATGTTTTAAGGTCTCTAGCCAACATAATTAAGCTCTTCCTCTACCACAAGTCGTTTTGGTGCAGGAGCACCTAGGGGTCCAAGGGACCTAATATGTTTGGTGAGTTTATGTTTCTTTATTTTGGGGGTGGAATTAGTTTTGGTTTTTTCTAGGGTTCTAATTCTAGTTAGATGTAGAACCATACTTCCTTTTATTAGCATTGTACCCTATGTTTTAAGGTCTCTAGCCAACATAATTAAGCTCTTCCTCTACCACAAATCATTTTGGTGTAGGAGCACCTAGGGGTCCAAGGGACCTAATATGTTTGGTGAGTTTTTGTTTCTTTATTTTGGGGGTGGAATAAGGTCCTAAGGACCATTTCAAAAAAAAGTTCATAGGTCTTTTAGGTTTTGGTTGAATTTTTGGTCTTGGTGACCAACTCCTTTGTATAAACAAGGTCTCCATCCTCCTTTTGAAAGTCTAGTGCACCTTGGAAAATTAAAAAAGAAAGATGCCTTGTTGTATCTAGACACCTGAGGGGAGTCATCTTGTTCTTTGAAAAGGTTTTAAATTCCTTTGACACATTTTGAAGGCTCTTGGTGGTCGAGTTGGTAGGAGATTGCATAAATTTCCTTAACTAGGCAATTAGAGGTAAACACATGAATTAGTTGTTTTCCAACATCCATCCCTTAAAAATGTAGTTAGTGGATGTTGGAGGAAGTTTGGGAGACTTTAAATATGCCTCTTTTCATCTGGGAAAGGTTGTTGATGGAGAAAATAAGGCGTTCAATAAAGAGTTTGTTGTTTTTTTTATTAATTTTATGTGCAAAGTTTGTAGTTCCCGTGCTTGGTAGAACCTATAGACTTAGTTGTATACTAAAATCCCATAATGGTTGGAAATAGGATTGAATAAGATTCATTTTGGCATTGGAGTGGTGAGTTTTCATTAAGAAATAAGTCAGATATCCTCATTTCTCTATCAGGTGGTCTGAAAACCCTTAAAACCAGGGTTTTGGTTGAAAAATGCAAGTTTCTTCCATTCCCACATTGTTCAATTACTAAAACTTGGTGGGATGGAAAATATCAGAGTGTACTATCATGTATTCATGAATTTGGAGAATGGTAGGTTGGCTGTTAGAAGTTTTGCATGATTTTTGGCTTGACATCTCTATGTGGCAAGCCTAGAAAGTAAGCAAAAAAAGACTGATTTTTTTCTTGTAATTGAAGATCTGCTCTTAGAAGCACTTAGGGATGATGGGGACAAGTGTAAATAGCTTGTAGGATTTGTTTCTTTTTTCTATGGGGTGTAGGGGATATCCTAGGTAATCAAGACCTAGTTGTAGGTCTGTGGAATAGGCCTCTTAGAGCAGTGCTAGGATGGGCCATGGTGGATTTTCCATAGACAATAAAGCAAAGTGGTTTTGAGGATTTGTAGGAGTCTATTTTGGGAGTCCAAATTTAGTGGTTTGGTGTCATAATAGTCCTCCCTGTGGAATTAAAATTTATTTTCCTACCGGGTGGAGTTAAAAACCTTAAATGTAAAAGAGGCCTAAAACATTGGAATGAAAAGCAAAGGATGGTCCCTAGGTGCAAGGTGGGTTGTTGAACCTTAATTTGGTCTGTGTTGACATATTTCAAGTGTTCCCAAACCCTTTGGGTGGTCTGAGTTTATAACCCTAGGTGTGAGGGGTTTCTTCCTTGAAAGAATAGTGGAGTTTAGGACTCCTCATAAGAGTGTTTGAGTAAAGCATTGAGTGGAGTGACTTTGCCATTTGTGATTGTGAGTTTTCCTTCCCTACCACTCTGCATCATAGTGGTATCAGAGCCTAATTGTAGGTAGTTGCTGAAGGGAAGAAACCATGCCTCCAAAAGTTGGACCGATGGTTTCAAGAGAATTGAAGGCCTTGAGAGAAGAGATAGAGGCCTTGAAAGAAAGAGAAAGGAGAAGAGTAGTGGTAGTTGAGGAAGAGAGTTCCTCTGAAGAAGAGCCAAAGTGTGAAGAAGATGAAGAGAACCCTCAAGGGGAAGAGATATCCCCTCATGAGAGAAGACTCCTTAAAGCCTTGCAAGCATCTAGGGGAGAATCCTCTGAAGTAAAAATTTATTTTCTGGTATATAGTGGAAAGATGGATGTGGATGAAATGTTAGAGTGAGTGGAGGCTCTAAATAACTATTTTGAATACAAATACATGGAAGAGAATAAGAAAGTAAAGTTTTCCAAAACAAAGTT
Source organism: Sequoia sempervirens (assembly GCA_007258455.2). Taxonomy (NCBI): domain Eukaryota; kingdom Viridiplantae; phylum Streptophyta; class Pinopsida; order Cupressales; family Cupressaceae; genus Sequoia; species Sequoia sempervirens. The sequence continues at coordinate 265,801,140 of VDFB02353493.1, forward strand.
GAAGGGATCCACCTTGACATGGTGGAATTTCACAAAAGGAGAAAGGGTCAAGATGGGTAAATCCATGATTAACTCATGGGATAGGATGGTGCATAGGTTGAAGGTACAATTCCTTCTTGTTGATCATAAAGTGCAGGAGTATAGAAAGAGGCAGAATCTGAAACAAAAAGACATGGATGTTTCATCCTACATTGAGCAATTCTACAAGATGAGTATGAGATGTACTCATGAGGAAAGTGAGAAGGAAAAATTCGCCAGGTATATCAATGGCCTAAGACTTAATATCCAAGATGAGATCAGTTTGGTTGTTCCCAAGACTATGGAAGATTGCATACAAGTTGCATATAGGGCTGAAGAGAAGATAAGAAGGAAAAAAGAGCAGCAAAATAGAGGAAGAGGCAGAAATTTCAGAGGTAGGGGTAGAAATCAGTCCCAAAAACATCAAGAATCTAGCCACAATGAATCAAGTGGAGACTCAAGCAATAGAGGGGGATTTAGGGGTAGGAGACCCAATGGAAGGGGCATATTTAATGGAGGAAGAGGCTCAAATCAGTTTTAAGGGTGATGTTACAATTGTAACTGTGTGAACCCCCAATCCTAATACCTGCAAAACAAAGAGAATAAACACATTAGTTAATCAATTGCAAGCATGAACAAGGATTCCCCATGAAATCCATTTACAACACTCAAATTAGGAAAAAAATAGTGAAGAACACAATGGAAATGACAAAACAAAGATTGAATCTTAATTAGAATAGCAAACACATAATCCCATGGGGGAATTGGTGCCAATTTGATGTGAAAATTGGCCCTTTCCCAATTCCTAAGATGCAAGCTTGATTTGTAGATGGAGATTGATCCACTTTGATGGTGACGAATGAGAGCTCCAAGCCAAAAATCTACAAAAAACCTAGCTAAGAACTCAAAATTGATGGATGGAAATGGCTAAATATTTTAGCATAATAACTTTGCATAATTTGTGGATGATCAAATGAGGATATGAGCTCTTTATTTATAGAATTCCAAGATGGATGAATGTCCAAATTTGAGCAATGTGGGACTGACATTCATCCAATGGCATGATGCCACTTGTCAATCTATGAGTGGATGGAGGATGTGCAAGCTCTGGGGATTGTGCCAATAAATGCATATATTTTAATTTCAAATATGTTGAAATGACTTGCAAGAGGGAAGGGAAATTGCAATAAATTCCACTTGGCTCAAGACAAAGGACATGCAAGATGAATTTATTGCCTTGTTGGATGTACATGTTGACTTGGAATTTTTGAATTCAAATTTGGAGAATATTCCAAAAGATGCCTTGTGAGGAAAATAGAGATTTAATAAATGGATTAAATAAATTTTCATGTGCAACTTGCAAAATCTAGAGGATGGGACATGATTTAGAATTAAATTAATCAAGGGTTAATTAATTTAATAGGAGATTAGATGATGTGACCTATTTGACTCAAATTGATGGATTTATTTAAATCAAATAAGAGAGGAATATGGTAAGAGATTAATTAAATAAGGATTTTGATTTATTTAATTAAAAGAGATGGTGTTAGATTAAATCAAATAAGGTTTCAATTTATTTAATTTAATGGATAGACTTTAGAGATTTAATCAAATAAAATTAGTTAATTAATTAAATAGGGATAATTAGATCAGATGGATTGATTTAATTAACAAAAGAGCTTACCTGATTAGATAAAATGATTTATTCAATTAAGAGAGAGAACTTGATGAATTTAATCAGATAAGGAGATTTGATTAAATAGTTAGATTGAGGGATGATTCAGGCTGAAATGATGTTAGTAATCAGGATCAAGTGCACAATGTCAATCGGTACATTTTACGTGTCTACATTTTGCCCCTCTTTGAAGCGATCCACTTGTTGCGTTGGTTCAAAGAATAAACGATCTCAATTGAAGCCAAAATTTTTGATATTTTAAAAACTTGACCTATTGCTGCATGGCAAGAGGAAACATGCCATTATAATGCCCCCTCGAGAGATTGGATGAAAATTTCATTTTTTGGGTGATCTCGCAAAAAAAAGAGGAAAAAGTACCTAAAAGGTTCGAAAAGGCTCCAGGAGGCTAAAAATGTGTCTAAACGCAATAAAATGATGTAAAACAGGCCTCAACTAGACAGAAACAAGTTCGGGGGTCCAAAACCCTAGCAGGAGAGCCAATCAGGGTGAAAAAACCCTAATTTTTAGGCTTAAAAGGGGCCTGAAGGGTCACTTTCAAGTCATTTTCACACACCTCCGCTAGCAACCTTGAGATTTGAGCTCTGAATCTTTTATGATATGGCACAACGACAGCTTCCCCTGCACATTTCTAATCGAGTTTGGATGTACCAACGACCACCTGGCATCGGGGCACTGGTATGTGACCCTTACCCAAGCTTCATTTTTTCATTTAATGCCTCATTTAATGCTTTAAAAGGTCGGTCTGCCTGCAGCAATGCTATATAGCATCACTCGGCAATCAAACTGCACCGCACGGTGCGATATTGCGTCGCAGCGGTGCAGTTTGGAGTTTAAAAACTCTGACATTGAGCTCGGGGCTGGCGGTTTGGTTTCAAAAATGCGTTGCAGCGGTCATGATTCTACTCAAACTGCAATACTGGAAGGGAAACTGCACCATGGCGGTGCTATTTTTCTTTTTTAAGCCCTAGCATCAAAGTTTGATTAGAAATCAAACTACGACGCCATCACGAATTGCACCGCTAGAGAAGTTTTTTGAACACTCAATATAAAAAAATTCAAAAATTTTAACATGGTGACCTTCCCTGATGCAAGACGTAGCGAGGGAGCTCTACTCTCGAGAGCACAGGTCACGAGATTTGTCTGCCTTCTTACGGGACTTGAGCGACAGGGACCAGGATCGACTCTAGATTGTAGGGTTATGGTACATTGCTTACTCGGCGCTCGTCTGCACTCACTTAAGGATGCTATCAGCACTAGCCTAGAGATGGCACAACGAGACGTCTTTGTTTCATCTTCCCACTAGCGAGGCCACCATCACCTTGGAGGACGTTTGGCGTATTTTGAAATTGCCGATTCACGGTCGCCAAGTGATTTTTGATATGGACGAGGGGCACGAGGCCTGCCACAAAGTCCTCGCCACACAGGACATCATCTTTTGCAATGGTCAGATAGAGCTCAAGCGGCACAGGATCCTGGCACCTCCCTACCACTGGGTGATTGTAGCCCTCATTTCAGGTCTCGTTGCCCCTGATAGACAAGGCTGATACTTTAGTCCTAGCTGGGGATACTACTGGGAGCAGATGGTGTGAGACAGGTCAGTTTGCTTTGCTTGGGGGCCTATACTTCTAGCTTCACTTTACCGAGACCTCCATGAGTATGTCTACATGGATGGAAGAGCGCTGGGAGCAAGGGTGACTCTACTTCATGTTTGGGCATGGGAGCACATTTTTGTGCTCCGGCCATGCATTGTTTCAGTTATGATGTTGCCAGATGATCCCCTAGTGGTGCGATATAGAGGCGGTGTGTCCTTCACACACACCGGTGAGCACGGAATCCCCTACTAGAGGAGGGTCCTGGATGATATGTTGGTCTTCACCTAATGACCATACCTTGGTTGGTCTGGCTGGGCTGACGATGTCGATCAGTTGTTCTATTGTCACCAGGACTGGTATATGCAGGGGTGGCAGCACACTATGATCAAGAGGTACCTGCCCGGGCGCATGCAACGTCAGTTTGGGGAGCCGCAAGATTGTCCCGATGGGGGCTACGTAGTTGTCTTTGCCCGCAGCATGACATAGGTGTCATGGGGGCGGTACATTCCTCCTTCAGAGGCCGTGGATAGCTTCAAGTAGTTGGTGGTTTGAATGTGGGCCTATGATCAGGGACTTGCAAATACAGGCATGACTCAGGCCTATAGGGTTTGGTTCTAGCCTCCGCTTCGGTTGACTATTCCAGGTGTAAACCCAGATCTGCAGAGAGTTAGAGGTAGAGGGGGAGGATGAGGCCAAAGAGCTGAGATTCAACAGGACCAGCCAGTTGTGCCTCCAGTGTAGCTAGATTAGGGAGATGTGCACATGCAAGACCAACAGCAGGTGCCACCAGTCCCACCACCATGAGGTGAGGATCAGCCTCAGGTACATCCACATGTATAGCCAGGAGTACAGCCAGTAGGACAGGAAGATGCATAGGATACTCTGATTGCGCAGCTGCAGACCCAGGTCCAGACCGTGACAGCTGAGAGAGATCAGGCGAGGGCCAAGAGAGAGCAGTTCAGAGCTAAGAGGGATCAGGTCGTGCAGCAGAGATAGGCTGCAGAGCTACAGGCAACCACTGAGCTAGGCCGGAGACAATAGATAGAGAGCATGATAGCCTCCTCCTCCCAGGGTACAGTGTCAGTTTGATCCTACAGGGATGTCGTCCGAGAGGCTGAGTACTATCGAAGGTACTATCATGAGGCTGTACCCAGAGCAGAGCGAGTCCCAGAGTATTCAAAGTGGGCTAGCCATAAACTAGCAGAGGTTCATGGTGACAGAGGTGAGGGCAACATCCACAGGGATAGAGCCTGATTAGGATGATTTGATACTTTTTGTGCCCTATGGGCTCATTTTTGATAGCCTAATGGGTCTTTTGTACTGATTGACATATATGTATAGTGATCCGATTTATTATTGTACTATGACAGTTGCGTTATTGATGATATATATATATGAGCCGATGATGATTTTGATGTGATGCAATGTGTACTTATTTATGCATGGATGATTTTACTTCTATATGCTATGCAATGATGCTTTTATGGACGCATTTATTTCTGATGATGTATGCATTATGATTATGACTAACAGATCTATATTATGTTGCTTTATGATATGCAAAATGTGATGTGATATGATGATCTATTTGATGCAAATGGGATAATGTGATTTGGATTGTAATATGCAAAATGATATGGTATATTTGTGAAATGTTTTGTGAATCATGCTTATATATGATTATGGATGCATATATACTTTATATGTGATGGTCTATTTACGCTTATGTGGAATGATTTGTGCAATGAATGATTTATGGTGTTATTTATGGGATGACATGCAGTGTAAAGGCGATGGTCATGATACATTGCGAATGAGATAGTTTTATGTCATGCAAATGAGATGGTGTAATGCAAATGAGATGGTTTTATGAGATGCTTAGAATAACAAATGCTATTATCATAAACATATTAAATGATGATGTAGTGTATGTAATGCATTTTAATATGATGTTCCATATGCAATAATAATATGATAATGTTTTATGTAAAAAATGGACTTAATGCATGAGATGGCTTTATGATGTTATGTTAGTATGTATGTGATGGATTTTTTATGCTTATGTACCTATTTTTATTATTATTATGCAGTATGTGAAATGGTTATGAAATGTAAATGAATGTTTATGCAATGATTTATGTAATAAATGCAATGTTATGCAATGTAATGGATGAGATTCTATAAAATGGATGTGCCTATCTATGAAGAATTCCTATACAAACCTGTTTATATGATTATTGAAATGCAATGCATGTCTTTCCTATATGATATGTTTATGCAATATGCTAATGATTTTGTGAATGCAGGATCGATGACGATGATGGTAATGATGATCAACTATCATAGTACCTTGTTAGTGCGGTGAGAAAGAAGAGAAGAAGTCATTTCAACAAGACACAATATGATGCAAATGCAAATGATGATGATGATGATTACTTGCCAAGGAATTGGGATTTTTGAAAGGGCCAAATTTTCTTATTTTTGATAACACACATGGTACGATGCATCAAGGTATAGGAAACTAGGATGGCGTTGTACCTAGTGTGATGGACTTTGACTTGACAATTAGATAGGAGTATCCTTGTTCACACCCAACATACAGAAACCTTGCTAGGATGCACTTTAGAAGTTGAAAACAACTCGGACCAAAACACGTAAAGGTAAACCTATTCATGCAATAGTCAACAAGTTGTTCCAAAACCTCCTCCATACATACCTAATAAAGCAAGTATTCACCAAGGTTATATTACAAGAAAGTCCAACAAGCATAGCAGACAAAAGATAATGATTGTTACCCCATTCCTATTTCTCTAAATCCTCTTGTTCGGATATCATCGAGAATTGCTTGGAATGAGTGCAATAAGATAAGTCAAAAGATAAAGACAAAGTAAACAAACAAGTTGATGCTCTTCAATACCGCTAACGAGAAGAGGATGTGTTTTTAAGGATAAGAACCGAAACTATTGCCAAAAGATAATGTCCATTGTAGGAAGGATTCATCCTAGGACATGTTAGTGGATGGCAGTAGGTCATTTCGTTTATCCAAAGTGTTCTAAATGATGATTGATATGGGACCAATTTTGGATGATGAGTTACCGATACGAAGAGATGACCAACTTGCTTATGCACTGACTTAGACCTAAGACTTGACGTTTTGAGTTTTCTCTTTTATCCTGGTAGACTTGTTTCTGATTGTCTCACCAAAGGTTGAGGATGACAATCAATTTATTGTGAGTGATATTATTGCGGGTGTAGGCGAGATGAGATGGATGGATTTTTTCAAATATTTGGATGTTTTTGATCTTTTTGCAATGTTTTAAGGCTATTTTTGGTATTTTTTTGAGATTTTTCAAATTTACCAATGTTTTGGGATTTTCTGAGATTTTGACCAAGAGACTACCCTAAAGACCTATCCTAGGGGCCTCAGGGGCTGATCAATAGATTAGCCTTGCCTATGTTATACACGCAGAGACCACATAGTTCAATTGATGACTTGACTGATTTATAGATGGAGATATACATGATGAAATGTCAGTTTATTATGATAGACTCCTAAAGGACTAACCTAAGTGTCTCGGGGGATGATCAAAGATCAAAATTTTCCTACATTCAAGCTCAAAGACGACATAGTTTGACAAGATGATTCTATTTTTTTTTCTTTTTTTGACTTTTTGACCTATTTTTGGGTTTTTTGATATGTTTTGATGTTTTTGGATTTTCTGATGTTTTGATGTTTTTGGGTTTTCTGATTTTCTGATGTTTAGGACTTTAAGAATATACACGAATCTAATCCAATGAGAACATGCCCCCAGCATGATGCAATAGACTACTCTGATAAAGGCAGGACAAACTGACCTTAAGGATGAGCCGAGTAGTACTAGGAGGGATCATGATACGAAAATAGGACCAAGCTATGGTGCGAATGCGAGTGGATGAGTGATGGATGGAGATCTGAATGTGATGGATGATGGAAGCAAAATGGATGGATGATGCAAAACAAGCCGTAAGGATCCTGGTGGATGGAAAGTGCTTATTTATGCAAGGTGCCTATTTGCTAGGGTTTCACCAAGGTACCTGTCCAAAGTGCCACTGAAGTGGTTTTCACTAGAGGACGATTTTTTCTCTTTACTATTTTTTGATCCTTTTTCTTTTTTTTTGGATTTTTTTCTTTTTTGATTTTTTTGTTGTCACCAAGACGCCTGTTTGCCAGGTTTTCACCAAAGTAACCATTTTTTTAGGACATTTTCTGATTTTTTGGATTTTTTGGTTCTATATCTTGAAAGATTTAAGCATAAAACTTTTTAAGATGAGAGCTATTCATGGGCTCTTGCAGAGATTCCCCTTCGAGTGTTGATAGCTGATATGCCCCTAATTTATAACTTGTTGTTATGACGAACGGTCCCAACCAATTGGGTTCAAATTTTCCTTTGTTGCTTGGGTTTGCGACATTCTTCTGATTTTCTTTTAACACCAATTCTCTGACTTGGAAAGTCCTGCTTCTGATTTTCCTATTGTAGCTTTGTTTGAGTCTATTCTGATAGACTTGCAAATGATTCAAAGCATCTATACATCGCTCATCCAGTAGCTCTAGCTCATTTAGTCTTGACACTCGGTAGTCTTCATCAGTGATGAGGTTTTGCAATGATATCCTGAGTGATGGGATCTCAATCTCAATGGGGAGTATTGCTTCTGATCTGTAGACCAGGAGAAAGGAGTGGCACCGATGGGTGTGCGGATGCTGGTTCCATAGGCCTAGAGGGCGGGATTAAACTGCATATGCCAGTCACGACCTGCGTCATTGACTGTTTTCTTGAGGATTTTCATAATGGTCTTGTTTGTAGCTTCTGCTTGGCCATTGCCTTGGGGATAGTATGGGGTGGAGAAGCGATGTTGGATTTTGAATTTCTCGCATAAGTCACAGACATCCTAATTTTTGAATGGTGTCCCATTATCTGAGATAATGGTTTGTGGAACACCATATCAGAAAATGAGATAGTTTAGGATGAACTCTGAAATCTACTTCCCAGTTATGTATGTCATGGGTATGGCTTCCACCCACTTAGTAAAGTACTCTATTGTGGTTATAATGAATTTTTGGCCATTAGATGAAGTGGGTGTGATTTTTCCAATGAGATCAAGTCCCCACTGCAAAAAGGGCCATGGTGTTATGATAGGATGAAGCTCTTGAGCTGGAGTATGGATGAGGTCCCCATGATGCTGACATTGTAGACACCTTCTGACAATCATGTGCTTCTCTTTCCATTGTGGGCCAATAATACCCCATCCTCAGTAGTTTCTTAGCTATGGTCATTCCACTCGAGTGTGAACCACAGATACCATTGTGTACTTTAGTTAGAGCGCTTAATGCCTCCTCAGCATTTAAGCAACGCAATAGGGTTCCTTCTATACTTCTACGATATAGGGTATCACCTAGGATGACAAATCTAGATGCCTTTTTAACAAAGGTTCATTTTAGTTTTGAGGGTAGGTCGGTGGGTATGACTCATATTCGAAGATATGTGTAAATGTCATGATACCAAGGATCTCTAGGACCAACGATTTCACACACATATTTTGATTCTGGTACCTCGAATGCAAGTAGGAGAAGCTTCTCAATTAGGAACTCATATTTTGGGACGTTGTGGGGGATATTGAGCAAGGATCCAATTATTGCCATGGTGTCTGTTGCTCTGTTGTTGGTTCTAGGAATCTGCTCGAATGTTATTTCTATGAAAGATTCTTTGAGAGTCTCCACTAATTTCTTGTATGGAGTGATCTTTTCATCCTTGGTCTGGTATTCATTATTCACTTGATTTATTATCAATTGGGAGTCTTTGTATACTCTGAGAGCTATAATGTTCCACTGCACTGCTATTCTGAGACCTATGGTTAAAGCCTCATATTCTACAATGTTATTGGTGTAGGGAAATTCCAATTTGTATGACCTTGGTATGCAATCCCCTTGTGGGGTGATGAAGAAGACACCAGCTCCTGATCCATGCTATGTGTATGAGCTATCGAAGTACAGTTTCCAGTGGTTAGCTAAGTTGAGATTAAAAATGGATTCATCTAGAAACTCTGAGATGAGAGGGTTCTCAGAATAGATTGATGCTTCTTCCAGTTGGTCTGCGATGACTTGGACCTTGATTGCTTTCCTCTCCACATATTCAATGTCATATTCTGATAATATCATCACCCATTTTTCCATTCTTCCTATGAGCATTTCGTTTGATAGTAGATACTTGAGAGGGTCGATTTTGGCGATGAGTTTTATTTTATGTGCCAACATGTAATGTCTAAATTTTTGTGATGTGAACACTACTGTGAGGCATGCTTTATCGATGAATGAATAGATTAGCTCATGACCCACCATTTTCCTACTGATGTAATAGATAGCCCTTTCCATTCCATTTTCGTCATGTTGTCCAAGGGCTGTTGATGTTGTTGACACGTATAAGATCAATGGTTTCTTTGGGATGGGTGGCATTAAGACTGGTGGTGTTAGTAGATATTCTTTGATTTTTTTGAATGCCTCTTCACACTTGGTATCCCATTTTTATGCTACTCCCTTGTGGAGTAGGTGAGAATATGGGTTCTGTTTGTCTGCCAGCTTGATGCAGAGGGTCAGGGATCTCAAAAATTCCACAAAGAGTTAAAGATTAACAAGCTTTGTCCTTCAATTTATCAACTAGTCTCCAACTTGGAAATAGGGTCTCCACCTTGCAACTAAGGATGTTCTGCCTCCCCTTGTGGCTTTCAATCATTGAGATGAATTCACCAGACCTTAAATGAACTTGATTCAAATGGGTTTCAAGCCCTAACCCTCCATTTTGTACAAAACTCCCTTTTTGCTGCTCAACCAGTCCTATTAGCCCTATTAGGCCTTTGGCGATGGATTATTGTCTTTTCCCTCAAACTTTGCACTCTAACCTCCAACTAAATGATTGTATCAGGTTTGTTTCATGATGGTTAATAACATATCAACCCACTTGCACCACTTGTTTCAGACTTTCCTACTTCTAGCCCTGCTGTTTCCTTAAATTTAGGCCTAATTAGCCCTATTTAACAAAGCAACCCCTCTTCAAATTTGTCTCCTAGCCTTGAAACTCTCAACAGTCTCCTAAAATACTCCCAAATCAAATATTTTCACACTTTCAGTCTACAAGAATTCTCACAACATGCCCAACTACAAAACCCTCACTAATTTGGCTTAAAACTAGGGCTTTTGGTTTTTAGGGTTTCCTATCACTTCCAAGACTTGGTTTTTGACTTTCCATCATTCATTTATCAATGTTCAACTATTGCAATTCAGAAATGTGTCTCTTGTTAAGGCAGTTTGCTCACTGCTATACCCTAGGGTCAACTTTCTTCCCTCTTCCTTTGCCAACTCACTGTGCACAGTCAATTTTCCACCTTTCCTGCATATTTAGTTGTTAGTTTCAGTTTGTACAAGTTATATTAGATCCATTTCATAGGATTCCAGTCATACATCCCTTGAAATGGATCATTCTTTCATTGGTAGACCCTCAAAACAGTCTATTTCAGCCTTTTCCTGTAGACAGTCAGCAAGAACACGTGCTAAAATTGATTTTTAAGAACTTTCAGAGCATTCAACAATTTGAAAACATGGAATTTATAATGCTTTGGCCTTCACATTAATGAAACTTCAAAAAGAACTCAATAGATTGCAAAAACACAAGAGAAAAATGCAAAAAACAGTGATTTTCTGCCCTTTCTTGGAAACGGTCCATACAAAGTCCTTCAATCCTTCATCAAATCCCGTACAATGGAATTCCCTGGGGTTATAGGCCAACTACAAAACTGTTCCAACCAAAAAAAGTCGGTTCACAACTCATTAAATCCAATTAAGCCCCTAAACTCACTTTCCCGCCCAAACAAATTTTGAAATTTTGAAATAACAATCTTAAAATATATTAATTTGCATCAACTAAAGACCATTGGATATTTAATATCCAAGCTTATTTAACCTATATAAAGCCTAAGAAAATTTAATCAAATCCCTTAAAACATACTTTGCCCCTTACATTGCATTTTGACTGGATTCCTTATCAGGAATCTTGAAACCTTTAACACTTTTAGCACACTCATTCAATTCAAATGCCATTATAGGCTTCAACACATTATAATTAATGCTCTAACATGCTTGGAAGGTCCTCCTGACCCCTGCTCTCTCCTGACTCTTGGAGTGTTCCCTGAAGGTCCTGGGTACTCCTGCACCACAGTTGTGCTATGAATCTTCTAATGGATTGGAGTCTGCCTTGTAGTCCTCTTAGTTGCTTTAATGTTTCGGTGCCTCCATCTCGAGGATTGCTTTTACTTTTGTTGGATCCACCTTGATTCCCCTCATTGACACTATATATCCTAGGAGATTTCCTAATTGTATGTTGAAGACACACTTCTTTGGGTTTAGTCTGACCTTATACTCCTCCAGTCTGTCAAAGATGGCACTAAGAGTTGCTATGTGATCTTTTCTCTTTCTGGACTTAGCTAGAATGTCGTCAACATAGTCTTCAACCATTTTATAAATTATGTCATGGAATATCAACGTCATGGCCCTTTGATATGTTGCTCATGCATTCTTTAAGCCAAATGGCATCATGTTCCAATAGTATGTCCCCCATGGACAAGTGAAAGTTGTTTTATGTTGGTTCTCTTTAGCTATCATGATCTGATTGTACCCTGAGAATCCATCCATTAGTGACAACATTTCATGTCCCGCTGTCATGTCTACTATCATGTCGATGTTGGGAAACATGAAGTCATCTTTTGGACATGGCTTGTTCAAATCTTTGAAGTCTGTGCAGATTCTGATATTTCCGTCGAGTTTTGAAATAGGTACCAAGTTTGACACCCATTATGGATAATCTATTGGTCGGATAAATCCTGCATCTAATAACTTTTTTAGCTCCATTTTTACCAATAGGGTGATCTGAGGATGCATTTTTTGAAGCTTTTGTTTGATAGGCTTTGCTTATGGATACACTGCTAAGTGGTGAACCACAGTCTTTGGATCAAGTCCTAGCATGTCAGCATAACACCATGCGAAGTTTATTTGTCTTTCTCTTAGGAATGCTGCTAGGAGTTCTTGCTCTTCTGATAGTAGTTATTCTGTGTAGAATGTGATATGCGGGGCTTCCTCTGTTCCTAGGTTGAATGGATTGCATTTTTCTGCCAAGACAGCTAAATTTTCCCGATGAATAGCTCTTAAACAAAGATTGAATCCCCCACCCTCAGGTGCCTCAGAGAGGTTTTCACCATTGGATGCATCCTTTCTTTTTACTTTTTTCTTGTTAGAGAGTGCCACAGTGTGGTTTTCACTCAAGGACTTGGATATTATTCTTAATTTCTCTTTTTGTGACTGAAGGATTCAATCATTTCCCCATAATAAGTGTGTATCTGGCTCTATAATGAAACCTACTTTATGGTCCCCATCTAGAATGTTATCCCACAATACCATGAATTCTGAGAGTGCCTCATCATTTTCGAATGTATCAAGAACTGGTGGTCCTCATTGGTCATAGTCTATGAGTTGGGGATATACTAAGAGGATCTCATGATTTTGATGGTCAGATTCAAAAGATAGGGTGCTAATGATGTAGAGGGTGGTATCCTCGAATAGCCTAGGTAAGCTAGGTGTGGGGTCCTCATCATTGCTACTACTACAGATGTCGGTTATATCAAATGTAAAGTTATCTATGACTCTACCTGTAGAAACTGGTAAGCGTAGTTCTACTGGGGTTGGTTGAGGAGGATTGTTAACCATTCTAACTAGAGGACTTCAACCATGTATGGTTACTCTCGAAGGGGTACATCCAAGGCCAAGATTTTTTATTGGTCGCATCTCTAGCATGATAGGTATTATAAGCCCATTGTCATTTTGTCCAAGTCCTTGATTTCTGTCGTAGCCCATTTCGAGCATCATTTGTAGACCCTTGCTTCTGTCATCCATTGGTAATTCAGGTGTTGGTCTTTCATCTTGATATATCATGTGAGATGGATCTGCTTCAATAACCTCTCAGCCAAGATCTCCCCAACTTGTAAATTTGGGATAATCCATAGGAGATGTTTGGGATGTGGAAGCTTCATTTGTTTATGGGTGTCCCCGTGATCTAGGAGATTGTGGTGATTCTCCTACCACAAAATCATTATTAGGAAGCTTGTAGTTGCCACAACCATTATCTTGGATGATGACCTTGATGTCAGAGATGGTGGGGATGGTGGGAGTGGCGGGTGTCTCTATCACAAAAGTGGATGCGAGAGTGGCGGGATCGATGTATGGTGTGGATGGGCCCTTGTCATTTTTTGGTAATTGGGGGATTTTGTAATACTTTGTTTCAATATTTTTGCAATAAGAGAAGGGTTCAGGATCTCCATGGATGGTAACTTCTTGTCCGTTATGTGTAAATTTCACACATTGGTGGAAAGTTGATGCTACTGCTTTCATCGCATGAATCCATGGACGTCCTAGGAGGATGTTATATGGCAAGTCGAGGTCCAAGACCTGACAAGTGGTTTCCATGATGGTAGGCCCTACTTAAATAGGGAGTTTGATTGTGCCCTGAGACACTCTTTCTTGATCATCATATGCTCTTATCATGATACCCTTCCCTTTATTGATAGAATCCTCTAATATTTTTAATTGCTTGATGAGACTGAGGGAACATATGTTCAAGCCCGCACCTCCATCCACCAAGACCCTTTTGACTTTTCTCTTATGTACTATGGCTTCCAAGTGAAGTGCACGGTTGTGAGATGGTTGAGCGGGGAAATCCTTATCAGAGAATGTAAGAAGATTAGGCATAATGATATTTCTGGCCATAGCTTGGAATTGTTTCGCATCAAGATCTGTGGGAACAGTGGATGAGTCCAACGCTTCTTCAATAATTTTCTTATGGGAAGATATTTTGAGCAACTCCATGATGGAGATTTGCACTGGCATTCTTCTGAGTTGATCTAGGACATTATAGCCATTTGGAATGGATCTAGATGCAGGGACCTTGTTTGGCTGGGACCATCCTATGATGGTAACTTTTCTGCCTCTTGTGGTGACTCCACAATCTTCGGCATAGGCACCCTTGATAGTAATGACCATGCAGTTTTCATCTAGGGAGGCAACGACTGTTTCATACATATGATTTAAGTTTGAGTGGGTTCCTTTCCATTTATCATTTTTATTCCCTTTTTTTCCATGATTCAGCATCGGATTTGTATATATCTTAAGATCTTGATTTCCTATAGGTTGTTCCATGTTTATGATTCTTTTATCGATGAGATCTTGGATGATGTTTTTCAGTCTCATGCAACTGTTCGTGGTATGGCCTTTGATTTTATGGAATTCGCAGAGATGATTCTCGTTATACCAAGGGAGTTTCACATCGGGTTCTTGGTAATTCTCAAACGTAGGAGGCTTGATGAGTTTTTTGTCTATCAACTTTTTCATTATGTCTTCAAGTGGTTCCCCCAAAGTGGTGTATTTTCCCTTGGGATAACTCTTGCGTTGAGGTGGTCCCCTTTGGTCATTGAGATTATTGATTGTTGGATTGCTATTTGGTTGGTGTGTTGTGTGATGATTATTTTGGTGTTGTATTTGGAGTTGTGGTGTGGGTGTATTTTGGCGAGGGGCACTAATGACCACCTTGGCATCAACGACACCATCATTAGTAATGTTTTTGTTCCTTTCCCACGTGCAAATTTTATCATTGTAATTGGACAGTGGGTGGTTGTTTTGTTGTTCGGGGTATGATGTTGATTCCACGGGTTGAGTTATAAGGGCTCTTTTGATGTTGAGCGCCTTAGAGATCAACTAATCATATGTGGTGATGCCCTGAACCTTGAGATGAAATGCCAAGTGACCTTCAAGGTTGGCTATGATGGTGCAAACTTATTGTTCTTCTAGCATGGTCCACTTGCTCCGATTGGCCTTGGATTTCCATCGTTGTAGGAATGAGGAAAATGATTCCCCCTTTCCTTGTTTTAGAGCTGAAAGTTCTTCTAGACTAACATCCATTGCAATGTTGCATGCATAATTTTTAATGAATGCATCCATAATTTCTTGGAATGTTCTAATTCCTGAGGGTAAGCGAGAGAACCATTCCATAGCGTGACCTACCAAGCTCCTAGGAAATAGCCGCATCAGATAAGTATCATCATATGCGACTTCCATGCAATGAACCTGGAATTCCCTAATGTGATCTTCAGGGTTTCCCGTCCCTCGATATTTGTCAAATTTTGGGATCTCAAATCCCTTGGGGAATGGTTTCATTACTAAGCTCCTATCAAATGGATAGGGACACAAGTTGCTTGGTGTTTTGGTTGTTCACCCTGATTGAAGATCTAGCACTTGTTGCGAGAGCAACCTGATTTGTGTCGTTACATCATTTTATGGATCAGGGGGTGGGATGAAAGTGTTTTGGGGTGTTTCAATCATGGGTTGGATGGGTGGGTTGTTCAGTGTGTTTTTTTATGGTATCTGTATGTTCTTCTGAGCTAGGTAGGCTTCCACCTGTTGTTGTATGAACAATGCATGTTGTTGTTGCGCTAATATTTGTGCTTGTTGTTGCACTTGTTTTTTTTCCAACAACGCTTGTTGTTGTGCTTGTTGTTGCTCCAAAAACGCTTGTTGTTGGGATGCCAATTTGGCTACTTCTTGTTGCTCTTGATATTGCTTAATTGCTTGTTGATATGCTTGTAATTGTGTTGTTTTTCTTTGTGCAAGAAGTTGTGCTTGTGCTTGTGCATGTTGTGCTTGATATTGGGCATTTGCTTGAGCTTGAGCTTATGCTTGGGCTTGTGCTTGAGCAGCCCTTTTTGCTTGCAATGCTTGCGTAGCTTCTTGTTGTTGTTGTTGCAATAAAGCTTGGGCTTGTGCAGCCTATTGCACTTGTAATGCAGCTTGTGTGGCTTGTGCAGCTTGCGTAGCTTGGGCGGCTTGCTGAGCGGCTAGTTGTGTGGTTTTTTTTTTCACTTGTTGGAATCCCCTTTGGAAGGCAGCTTGCAATGCCACGTTGTATTGGCTTAATATGCTGGAAGTTGGTGGTGGTGGGGGTGGTGGTAGATTTGGAATGGCGTTTGTGGTGAGCGATGATGTCGTGTTGATGTTTTGAGTGTTGGATAGTGGTATTGATGTGGTGGTTGGTCCTTGGGAGGTATTCTTTGTGATGTTAGGGGGTGTTTGATGTTGTTGCAATTGCTTGTGCATTTGTCATCTGTTGTTGCAATATTGACAAAAAAATTTGAGTGTTTTGCATAATGCTTTGATTGATATCTGTGATGTTGGTTTGGTTGATGGTTGGTATGGGAGGAAGCCCTAAACCAAGGAGTGGTGTGGATGATAATGGCAATGGTGGAAGAGGTGGAAATGTGAGGGGTGCGAGCTCTTGCAAGAATTTTGTGGTGTTGAATATTCCCCCTGGTCTGAACATATCTCCCTCCTCTTGCGAATTTGTGAGGAGAGAAGTTTGAGGTGTTGCGTGGAAAAATGATGATGATGGATCATGATGGAAAGTGAGAGGAACATTCTTGTGTAATGTATTTTTGAATATTTTTTATTCCAATATGGTGTTTGCATCCAAGTTTTGATAATTAACGAGGGGGTGTGTTTTAATAGCATTAGAAAATGCATTTCCCTTATTAACATTAGGTCGGGTTGGAGCAAATGATGTTGTGATTTGCGGAATTTTTTGTGTGATGTTTTGATATGGGGGTGTAGATGAGATGGGAATGGTGGATGAGATTGGAGGAAAAGATGTCTCCACTATAGTACTCACATCAAAATTTGAAGGTAACTTGGCCCCTTGTTTTGCTAGCTCAAGCATGTATAATGAAGGGTTAAGCCTCATCATGATGTTGATGATTTTACGGTTCTCCAGATTTTGGAGCATTTCAGTTATTTCTTCATGAGACATTCCAAAGGTCAGATCATCTCCTTGGTTTTCCTCTTGCGGATTTTGTGATGATGAGATGGTCAACGGATTGCTTGATTTGACGGGATTCATTTCTACGTTTGTTTGGCTAAGATCACTTGAAGCGGGTGTTTCTTTGTTGGCTTCCATACTCTTCTTGTATTGAGATCTAGTTTGAACCATAAAACAAGGATCAATTTCAAGAATATGGGAGATGAATCTCTTGATTCCTTGGATTGATCTTTACTTTATGCCCAAAGTAGAAATTTTTAGGATATCTTAAGGATCAAAGGGTGTGATATGATGATGATGCAAGGGATGGATGACACGGATGTTATGATATTTTGGTAAATCTTGAAGGAGATACTAGGCTTTTGGGACTTTCAGATATGTTTTAGATTTTGATTTTGATTTGATGGGGAGAAGAACAAATACTCCATTGTGAAGGATGGGAAGACTTACAACCTTTCACCTCTCCTAGAAGAAGAAAAGGAAAAGCATGTAGGGCCTAGTTTTTTGATGGTGGGTGAGAAGGAGTTCATGAAGACCTTGAAGGAAGGAGGAGGAAGAGGATTCTTCCTGATTATGAAGCCAAAAAGTGAAGCAGATTTTCCCACAAAGATGAAGGAAGATGCACCAAAGGAAGTCCAAGAGTTGTTGGAAAGGTACAAGGACATAACGGTGAATGAATTACCTAGTTCCCTACCTCCAATTAGGGATATAATCCACCATATTGATCTGATTCTAGGGGCTACATTTCCCAATAAGGCAACATACAAAATGACACTTGCTCAAAATGAGAAGATTGCAAGACAAGTGCAAGAGTTGATGGATATAGGGCTAGTGAGGAAGAGTGTGATTCCATGTGTTGTTCTTACTATCCTAGCACCAAGGAAGGATGGGAATTGGAGGCTTTGTACTGATTCAAGAGCCATTAATAGGATCACAATCAGATATAGGTTCCTAGTGCCAAGAATGGAGGACCTCATGGATTGTCTATCAGGAGCATCTTACTTTTCCAAGATTGATTTAAAGAGCGGGTACCATCAGATAAGGATCAGAGAGGGGGATGAATGGAAGATAGATTTTAAGACTAATTAAGGTCTCTATGAGTGGTTGGTGATGCCCTTTGGGTTATCAAATTCCCCTAGTACTTTTATGCGCCTTATGAATGCGGTATTGAGACCTTTCATTGGAAATTTTTTTGTGGTTTATTTAGATGATATTCTTGTTTTTAGCAGGTCCAAAGAAGAACATTTCAAGCACCTTAACATGGTATTAAGGAGGTTACAAGAGGAGAAGCTGTTGATCAACATGGAAAAGTGTGAGTTCATGAGGGAAGAACTAGTCTACCTTGGTTTTGTCATCTCCAAGGGAATTTTAAAGATGGATCCTTCAAAGGTGGATTCTATTCTTACTTGGCCAACACCAAAGTCCACGGGAGATGTAAGGAGCTTCCATGGACTTGCAAGCTTCTATAGGAAGTTCATTAAGAACTTTAGCCAGATTTGTGCACCAATCTTGGACACCATCAAAGGAGGTAACAAAGGTAAGTTTTCTTGGACCAATGAGACTGATAAAGGATTTGAATAGCTGAAAAAGAGAGTAGCACAACAGCCTATACTTGTGCTCCCTAATTTTGATAAAGTTTTTACCATTGAGTGTGATTCTAGTAATCAAGCAATAGGGGTTGTTTTGAGCCAAGAAGGCAGGCCGGTTGCATTTTTCAATGAAAGTTTGAATGAAGCAAAGAGAAAGTACTCCTCATATGATTTGGAACTATATGCTATGGTCCAAGCCCTCAAAAATTGGAGGCACTATTTGTTACCTAAATAATTTGTTGTTTATACTAACAATCATGCCTTGATTTTTTTGAATGCACAGGACAAACTCAGTCATAGGCATATGAAGTGGGTAGAGTCTTTGTAAGCCTATACATTCACAATAAAGCATAAGAAGGGCCAAGAAAATAAGGTGGTAGATTATCTCAGTAGAAGGGCACTTGTAGTGCAAGAGAACCAACTCCAAAGTATGGGGGTTGATGCTTTAAAAGATATGTATCATGAAGACTCAGATTTCAAGAAGGTATACAATGTTTGTGAGCAGCATTTGAATAGTCTTCATGGTGAATACTCTGACTTTTTATTGCAGAATGGTTTTCTCTTCAAAGGAAGCCAATTGTGTGTGCCTAAATGCTCAATGAGGGAGAATATCATAAAGGAGAAACACAGTGGGAGTCTTGGAGGTCACTTTGGCCTTGAAAAGACCTTGGAACAAGTTAGGAGATTTTATTATTGGCCAAATTTTCAGGTGGATGTGAGAAGGTATGTGGAAGGATGCACAATATGTTAGAGAGCAAAGGGAACTTCATCAAATGCGGGACTCTATCAGCCACTGCCGATTCCCAATAGGCCTTGGGAAAGTGTAAGTATGGACTTTGTATTGGGGTTGCCTAGGACCCAAAGAGGTTTTGATAGTGTTTTTTTGGTGGTTGATAGATTTAGTGAGATGGCACATTTTCTTCCTTGCAAATGCACCAATGATGCATCTCATATAGTAGGTCTCTTCTTTAAGGAGATTGTTAGGATACATGGACTGCCTTTAAGCATTTTTTTTGAAAAGGATTCTAAATTCATTGGTCACTTTTGGAGGACCTTGTGGAAGAAACTTGGAAAAATTATGTCCTTTAGCTCTGCATACCATCCACAAACGGATGGAAAAATTGAAGTGGTGAATAGATCTTTGGGAAATCTCTTAAGATGCCTTACCAAGGAGCATGGACAAGCTTGAGATCTGATTTTACCTCAGGCTGAATTTGCATACAATGACTCCACGAATAGGACCATTGGTAGAAGCCTTTTTGAAGTAGTCTATGGCATGCACCCTAAAGGGGTCTATGAACTAAGAGATCTACAAGGAGTTGATAGAAGAAGTGCTCAAGGAGAGGTTTTGTTGTTGCAATTAGGGACATTCATCAGCAAGTGAAGGAAACCCTTTAAAAGAATGTTGAGAAGTATAAAGAAAAGGTAGATTTAAAGAAGAGGAATGTCCAATTCAAGGTTGGATAATTGGTGATGGAAAACTTGAAGAAGAAGAGACTTCCAAAAGGAAAGTATACCAAACTCATGATAAAGAAGATAGGACCTTGCAAGGTGGTCCACAAGTTTGGCCAAAATTCTTATGAAATAGAGATACCTCCTAGGGTGGCAATCTCTCCTATCTTTAACATTTCTGATTTGTATCCTTTCAAAGCTCCTGTGAAAGCAGGTGATGAAGCAGGTATAACAACAATGGAGGATGAAGCTTGGGTAAAGGACCTACCCCCTAGCAAACCTATGACTCTTGAATGCATCCTAGACACCAAGGAGACAAAGAGCACTAGAAGGAAGGTCTACAAGGAATATTTGGTTAAGTGGCAAGGTCTACCTGATGAGGATGCCACTTGGATGTCTGAAACTAACATTAAACAGCATGGGACTATTGTGGAAGATTTGATCTCAAAGAGGACTTGAGATCTTTTTCTTGCTTGGGAGAATGGTGTAGGAGCACCTAGGGGTCCAAGGGACTTAATATATTTGGAGAGTTTTTGTTTCTTGGTTTTGGTAGTGGAATAATGTCCTAAGGACCATTTCAAAAAAAAATTCATAGGTATTTTAGGTTTTGGTTGAATTTTTGGTCTTGGTGACCGACTCCTTTGTATAAACAAGGTCTCCATCCTCCTTTTGTAAGTCTAGTGCACCTTGGAAAATTAAGAAAGAAAGATGCCTTGTTGTATCTAGACACCTGAGGGGAGTCACCTTGTTCTTTGAAAAGGTTTTAAATTCCTTTGACACATTTTGAAGGCTCTTGGTGATCAAGTTGGTAGGAGATTGCATAAATTGCCTTAACTAGGAAATTAGAGGTAAATGCATGAATTAGTTGTTTTCCAACATCCATCCTTTCAAAATGAAGTTAGTGGAAATTGGAGGAAGGTTGGGAGACTTTAAATATGCCTCTTTTGGTTGGGGAAAGGTTTTTTATGGAGAAAATAAGGCGTTCAATAAAGAGTTTGCTATTTTTTTCTTAATCTTTTGTGCAAAGTTTTTTGTTCCTGTGCTTGGTATGGCCTATAGACTTAGTTTTATACTGAAATACCATAATGGTTGGAAAGAGGATTTAATAAGCTTCATTTTTTCATTGGAGTGGTGATTTTCATTAAGAAATAAGGTAGATATCCTCATTTCTCTATCGGGTGGTCTGAAAACCCTTAAAACTAGGGTTTTGGTTGAAAAATGCAAGTTTCTTCCAATCCCACATTGTTCAATTACTAAAACTTGGTGGGATGGAAGATATCAGAGTGTAATATCATGTATTCATGACTTTGGAGAATGGAAGGCTGGGTGTTGGAAGTTGTGCATGAGTTTTGGCTTGAAATCAATACCTAGTTGTAGGTATGTGGAATAGACCTCTTGGAGCAGTGCTAGGATGGGCCATGGTGGATTTTTCATAGACAGTAAGGAAAATTGGTTTTGAGGATTTGTAGGAGTCTATTTTGGGAGTCCAAATTTAGTGGTTTGGTGTCATAATAGTCCTCCATGTGGAATTTAAATTGATTGTCCTACTAGGTGGAGTTAAAAACCTTAAATGTAAAAGAGGCCTAAAACATTGGAATGAAAAGTAAAGGATGGTCCCTAGGTGCAAGGTGGGTTGTTGAACCTTGATTTGGTCTATGTTGACATGTTTCAAGTGTTCCCAAACCCCTTGGGTGGTCTGATTTTATAACCCTAGGTGTGAGGGGTTTCTTCCTTGAAGGAATAGTGGAGTTTAGGACTCCTCATAAGAGTGTTTGAGTAAAGCATTGAGTGGAGTGACTTTTCCATTTGTGATTGTGATTTTTCCTTCCCTGCCACTCTGCATCAGGTTTCTTCAGAATGCTCTTAATCCTAGCCAAAATATTACAGGAAATTTTTGAGTGTTATTTCTCACAAATCTCATAGATATCAACTTGATTCAATGGAAATTCTCTTAAAAGGTGCTTCCCCCTACACTTTGAACAATAAATAGAAAAAAAATTAGTGTTCTTCTTATCTATTTGCATGTTGAGATGAAGAAGTAAATCAGTCTTCATGTTTGCTAATTCCTCCATTACTTCTGACACATCAGTAGTATGAGACTTGTTTCTTCTGGAGTTTCTAGTCCCTACCCTAGTTCTAGAGTAGTTTCTACACATTTCAACAATATCATCCAAGGAAAGCTTGTTAATGTCTCCCTTCCCCATAAGATTCAAAGACTCTCTTGATTCATCATCAATTCCTCTTAGGAAAATCGTTTTACTAATTTCACCATCCAACCCATTAGTACACCTCTGGTGCACAAACTAGAATCTATCAACATAATCTTCTAAACTTTCATCCTCCATTTTTCTTATTCGAAAAATTCCTCCTTCCTATCCCTTACTCAATAGTAATCTTGGTATTTGTCCAAGAATTCAATTTCCATTTGCTGCTAAGTTCCAATTGTTCCTACTCCTAAACCCATGAACCATCGTAAAGCTGACTCTTCAAGGTAGAAGGAGATAACTTCAACTTTTGGTTATCATTTGTGTAATCATAGTTCTGGCATAAAACTTTGAACTCAAAAAGGAATTGATCAGGATCTACTGAAGTTTTTCCCCTAAAGGTAGGTAAAATCAAGGGTGAAATATTCTTCATAGGAGGCTCACCAATCTGTCTTTCAAGATTTATAGGATATAAAAAGGTCTTATTTGTTAGAGGACGTATTGGTTGGTCACCCATTTCTTCTTCTTGAAATGGATCTCTATTTCTTTCTATACTTTCAATCCGATGTTGTTGATTTTTGATCTGGTATTGTTGAATGTCTTGTTCCTGATCAAAATCAATATTTCTTCAAAAATCAATGTTTCATGGAAGAAACCTCCCTAGATGGTCTCTATTTCGTCTCATCCACAATTTAAATCTATCTTCCTTATCAACACTAAGGCTTTACACTTAATAGCCAGATCTTTTATTCCCCAGGAATGGCACCAAAAATGATGGGCAAGGTCATTGATGTCACAACTTGCATCATTTAGTCAATTAATTATCGAACCAGGTGTGTCTCAAAGCTATATGCGATAAGGATGTTTTTCACAAACTTTTGGGGGATTTTGCACTATAAACAGTGACTTTAGGTGTTGATTTGACTCCTTCAGGAGCTCTCAGGAGCTGAAGTTCAGTGACTAATTCCTAAGGATCAATTCTATTTTATTTCCTAATTTAAAGTTCTATCGAATTATTTTTGACTTTCTTTGACTTGATTGAGACCAATTCATGGAAAAGACTAACATTTACTTTAATTCTTAATCTAGAATTTGAAATCCAAATTTAATTCTAATTTACTTCAAAAGAAATCTATCTTAAGATTTTCTGGAAAATAAATGTTATTTTATAGAATAGAAATAAAGTGCAAGGAAATAATGATTAATCTAGAAAACATAAATACTAATTTCAATGAATAGATTCCAAAAAAAAATTAGTTTCATATTTCCATAAGTTCCCATCATTTCTTCAATTAAACTTAATAGATAATTACCAAATTTAATTCTTACAAACAACATCTAAATCCGATTAACTCAATAAACCTTACAACAAATCTAAAAAACCATTTTAACCATGATGAACTAAACTCAAAAGTGATTTAAACATAGTTGCTGAAAACAATTCAAATAGAATTAACATTCCAAATTTATCATCTAATGTACTGAAAATGATTCAAACAAACTTAACATTCCAGATTTATATATTAATGAATAGAAACAAAATAAACTCAGAAAAATACCACACAAGATCAATTCCTTTGGTTGAGCGAGCCCTACTCTTCCTCCAGTAAGATCTTTTAACACATTAATTTGAGTTAACTTCTTATCTTCATTCAAATTGATCAAATCGAGACACATAACAGAGTATTGCGACCATTACAAGATTCTAGTCAAAAATTATCTAACTCCTCTCTAAATCCTAAACATGGCTATTTATAACTATATCCTAATTGAATTCAAAACATGGCATTAACTGCCAAGATTCAAGGCATCTAAACTAAAGACTTAAATAAAACTAAAATAGGACTGAGAATAGACATAAAGAGAAATGCCAGATCAATGCTGGAACTAGAAGTTCCTAAACCAACTAAAAGAAGCTGATTTGAAACTTTAGTGATTCATCATCCAGCTAGGCCAATCAGTGGCGTGATTTTCTTCATTTGATTAAACAGCTCGAGTTTAACTCTATCATCAGTCATCAGTCTTTTAAATACCCTGAATAAAATCCTTAAGAATAGGATACCAATTATGACAGTAAAAGATTAAAACTGCATAATTAACTCATCAATATCATCACAAAAGTAATGCATTTAATATAAATCATTACCTCAAATATATCTACCAAATTAGCCAAACATAAAGCAGAGTAAGTAAATATATTGGTCTATAATCTACCACCAGTCATCTTAATTAATAAAATAAAAAAGTATTTTAAACATAAAATGACTATATGAAAGTATCTATGAGCCCCTCATCATAGAAAAAACATCAATGCGAAGAAATGCAGAGTGTTTTTTGGACTAATACAGACATCCAACAACACTACCAACCTTCTATAATTCATAGAAACATCTGCGGCAATATAGATGACCTAAAAAGATAATAGTGAAACATCCACATAACACTAACTTTAAATCCAAAATCGAAGGACCATATCTTCAACATAGAGGAATGCAGAGCATTCACCCAAATAAAACCTTTCAACAACTTATGGAGGTCAAAACTTTCTTTTAGCAACATATGCTTCAACAAGAGCATCAAGAGAGAGCATATAGCATACACTAGACCATCAGTAACACCTCTCCATAGTTAGCACCACTTCTAGTCCTTATTTTTATGCTTCTAATCCTCATCTTAATATATCATTATGAGATCAACTCTTTTGACAACAACCATGCTTAGTACTTCTTTCATTATCATTAGACAAGGCATGTCATATAATCATGAACTTAAGCAATATTGAACCATCATACACCAATGTTAGCCCAAATTGAATGTTGTCAATAATGACAACCAATGCAACAATCTTCCAAAGGGCTGGCAACCATGTCAACAATCTCACCAAGAAAAATCTTCTCAAGTGTAGACATCAATGACAATCAAGTGCCAAAAATCCCACAAACATATGTAATAGACTCACCAAGTGTTGACAACAAAGAAAACTAACAAACAACATTTACAACCACTACCAATAATCTCCCCTACTTCTCAAGTAATGACATCAATGACAACCACAAGCAATTCTCCAAGTGTTGAAATCAATGGCAACCACTACCAACCAAAAATGCAACTATCTTCCCAAGTGATAACACTAGTGCCAAAAATCTCCCAAGAATATGCAATAATCTTCCTTAGGTGTTGAAATCAATGACAACCACTGCCTATAGATTGTTCTTAAATGCTACAAGGGGAGAGCATATGAAGAACACTACACCTCAGGTAAACAATAGATGTAAACTAATAATATTTCTAATTCCCAGGGTTGCACAAGGTGCGAGGGAAGAGCATACATATCACTACTCTACCAAACATGGAATACATTCATTCTTTTTAAGCCCAAATAAAAGTTGTTTAATCTAGAAAAATAAAGACACATTATTTAAAGTTTAGTCTTTAGTAAATGGGTCTGCATCAAACTAATTAGTAATTTCAAAAGTGTCTTTGTCAAGTGAGTTGCAATGAGAAGGATTAGTAGTCTTGAAAATGATTCTCTTCCAAGAAATCGCCATAAATCTACCAACAGATATTAGTAACCAGAAAACCTAATCTATAAAAATTAGAATGTAATACAAAAATAGAATTTAAAACTTTATACCTCTCAGACAAATGCATCATTATTTTTAATAGTTGTGGTGCGAGAAGCATAGATACGTTATAGTAGACAATTGTGGTGCATAAATTTAGACAATTGTGTCACAAGATACGATTGTGGTGTAGGAAGTGATTGTAGCTCAAAAAATTAGTTGCATCATAGAACTTTCCAACAAAAAAATTGACAAAAAATATACAAAATAGACAACCTAGAAATGATGATTGCAATGTTAGAATTTCAAAAAAGCAGTTGTCAATCCTCTCTAAAAAGAAGAAACAATTGTTAGCAGAAAATAGATATTTTAAGCATAGCCAATTGTGTTGTAGATTAGAATAGATACGTCAAGAAAAAACTATGCACGTGTCACAAAGATACAGATGTGTTGTAATAAGGTTACAAATGTTTCACAAGATTCTGCAGATGTGGTGCTCTACACCCATAGATGCACTGCAGAACCTGTAACTAATTTTTTTTCTATTTTTTCACAAAAATCATTAGTTTCACGTTGGGTTCACCATTTGTACAACTAGAAATTTGGATTAAATAACATGAATCAATAAAAACCACTAACTGTAAAATTCAAGCAATTGATCTAAGTCTAATTTATCAATGATGCACAATATAACATAGAAATCAATAAATAAAAGTGTATACACCTAAAATCGGTCAAGACATTTAATTAATTAAATACCAGTTATTTAATTAATATTCCATCTACGTATAAATAAATTCTCAATTTATTTATATAGTTCATATCCTTTAATTCTTCAAATCTAAAATCATATTCCTCTAATTTAATTAAATAAACAAATTTCATAAGTTTGTTTTATTTAATTAAGTTTCACTAATCCTGGATTAGGAATTCAAGCACATGTCTACAACTTTTTCATGCCACCTCACCAAGGTCACATGAAATTAAATAATTATAATTTTTAAATTAGAATTATCTTCAACAAATTTTCAAACACATGGCTTATTCCTCACACACATCTTCAACAAACTTTGAACACATGGTCTTTCTCTCACACACTAGATTCTTCCATCCATTTGGCATGTTGTCTTTGGTCAGGAGATTCCTCCATCCATTTGGCATGTTGTCTTTGGTCAAGGGAACATTCTTCTTGATTCTCTCCATCTCCACTATCCATCTCTCTTGTTTGAATTTGGACCGTCGATCACTGCCACATCACAAGATGCTTTGGAAAGCCTATAAATACAACCCTTTTCCATTGTATTTTGCATCCACCTTTGAGTAGAGTTATCATGCAAGAATATCATTTGAGCATTGGAGCATTTTGGAGTCTTATAGTTGCATTTCATATCATGTTTTTTTTCATAGTTACATCTTAGAATCACACTTTGCTTTATAGTTGCATTTTATACCATGCTTTGCTTTATAGTTGCATTTTAGATTAGCATATTCATAGCTAGCATTTGAGCATATGCAGAATCATCTTAGTTTCATATCATAGCATTTACATTGTATAATCTAACATCATTATCTATTCATCACAATACCCATTATCCTTTTCATCATATAGTTTCATGTAGGAACTTAATTGGATTGCATGTTGAATATTATCTCATTTCTCAAGTTGTCATTTTAACAACCATAGTGCACATAAAAATTTGAGAGCCAAATGGTTTAATAAATCCTTGAGAATAGAGGACAATGAAACATTCTTAAAGATTTGTTTGACCGCAAAATAGAGTAGTTTATTTGATTCAAATCTTTGATATAATTCGTCTCATTGGTGTTTGTGTTGATTTACTAACAATTCCCACATTTCACACACACACATAAAATGGCACCCACTGTGGGGCACAACCCCATTTTTAACAATTTTCTAGAAAAAAATTTGTAAACAGGCTAGACATGACGTTTTAGCGCGACCGTGAGTTCTTTCGGTGCATTCAAAAAATCTTTTAGCGCATCCAATCACTGTTACGATGTATCTAGAAGATCTTTTAGCGCATCCAGGCACTGTTCTAGTGCATAGAAAAGCTTCTTTCAGCGCATCTAGAGCCTTCTTTTGGCACATCTAATACTTCTTTTAGTGCATCTAACACTTCTTTTTGCACATCTAATGACTTTTTTAGTGCATAGGAATACTATTTTAGCACTTTTATAGTCAATCTTAAAATGGCCATATCTTGGTCATATAGAGGTCTTTTTCAAAGATTTTTTTTTAAATGGGGTAGAATTTCAGAAGCTATACAATGGTGTAGGTGTTCCTCAATTTTTGTAGAGTTAAAATTTTCAATTTTACACCTAAAGTCAAAACACATTGTAACTTGGTCTAAGTTTTAGGGTCTTTATGCTTAATCATTCATCTAACCCTTATATCTTCTTGTTTCTTGATCTCATCTAACATTTTGACCATTTATTGCAGGTGTTAAGAGGAACATGGAGCATTGAAGTGAAAGAAAAATCATTTGATATCCATTGTACTAAATATGCTTGTCAAAGACATTTGTTGAAATTGCTAATAGTGTTTGCAAGGGCTAGAAATATTATTGCTTTCTTTTGATTAAGATAGGAATCTAGCTTAATTAAAAGGTTAAAGAACCCCTTGTCTTTTGTGTTTGAAGTGATAGGGCTATTCTCTCCCCTTAACTAGGTGACCAAAATTCTAGACTCACTATTTTATGCTTTATTAACACCCTTAGAGGGCCTGCCTTGTGGGAAAAAGTAATCACCCAAGGGAACAACCCAACCAGTAACATGCTAAAGCCAAGAGACTTCCAACTAGGATATAAATGTGGGTACTTGAGGAAAGTTCAAGTATCACGAGGATTGTTCCGACAAGAAGGGAAGCAATGGTCTCTTTTCATATGGATGATCCCCCATGAATAGAATGCCTATACTAGAACCCTTTGTTTAGAAGGCCAAAATCCTTATTCTATTTACTGGCGCAAAAGGTCTAACCTTTGAAGTTGCCCAACATTTTTGTGGCTTTTAGTAGAGATGAGAAGTATGCCATGGGAGATTCATGGGTACTAAAGCTTGGCTTCCCTATAGAAGTGAGTGTCGTGGAGGGGAGCCAGTGGGGTCAAGCTTCTAATCATCCGCTAAAAGTAGGTGCAGCTGGAGTAAAATCCAAGTGGGAATTAGTGAATATTGTCCTACACAGCCTTAAGTTGTACATGTTTGATGTGTTTTACCAATGTGTTTTTAAACACATTTTAAACAAAACATCACACATTGAAAGTGAAAACCTTGATTCAGAAAACATCCTTTGAAACAACCAATTCTTTGACTGGAAAATTAGAAAAATCAAACAAACTTCCAAGAAACCGTGACATTTTCCCAGTTCAGCGCATCCGCTGTATTTTCTAGTGCATTCGTCTATTGTTATAGCACATCTTTGCAAACTTCTAGTGCATCATTTTCTATTATAGTGCATCCAAGTAGTTTTATAGCTCATTTGTGCAACCTTCCAGCGCATTTACCCTCTGTTACAGTGCATACACTACATATTTTAGTGCATCGACCCTCTGTTTTAGCAAATCAAGGCAATCTTATAGTGCATCTGTGCCATTTTCTGGTGCATCCATCCTTTTTTCTAGCACATCTATCAAAAAATTTAGTGCATCTGGGCTTTGTTTTAGTGCATCCATTAAATGCAAAAACCTGAGAGTTAAACTTATCCCCTGTTCCATAGTTTGAACTAGAATTCAAAATCTTTTTCAAATACAGAATCATTCCTTAGGTACAATAGAGTCTAAACTTGTTAAAACTAACCTCTACAAGTGGAATTCTCCAACCTAAACCAAGATCAAATGTCTCAAAGTTCCTACATCATCAAACTTATCACATCTCTAATTGTTAAGCCAAGTTTCATCATTAGGATTTTTCATCCTTTCATCATAAAAAAAAGTTGTATAATCAGATTAAACTTAGTCTCATCAATAGGATTTGTCATTTTATTTGACTTAGTTTTTATCCTTGGCACTCCTCCAAAAAAATATTGAAGTTTAGTCCAACTATAACACTTGTATGCCCATTTTAACAAGATCTCAAAAAGCATAAACTCAAAGAACAGGAAATTGAAACTCAAAACACCATGGCTGAAATAGATGAGGATCAATTGAATGCTTTAACTCAATAGATGCCAAACCTTCAACAACAACTCCAAGACATAGAAAGAGAAACCACAGAGAGATATTTGCTGCCAGACATTTGTTCTTATTCCTCTGATAGAAATCTGGACATGACACCTTCTCCACCAACAACTACATCATCCAAATTCAATTTCTTTCAATTCTTGAAAAACTTAAATCAAAATCCAAAATCTCAATCCTCAAACACAAATGATATTGAAAAATCTTACCACATCCTACATCTATCTTCACCTCCCATAAGCAAAAATATACCTCATGATTCTTTCACCCAAGTTAACGATTCCATCCAACCACCTAATTCTATCATATCTTCTACATCCAATGATTCATGTCAATCTCTTAGTTCAAACCATGCTAGCATAAAATACCTTACACATCAAGGTCAAAGCATTCTTTCCACTTCATATGATGATACCAAAATTTCACAATTTCTTCCAATCTTTGACCAAGATCCTATCTCTCAAGAATTCTATGATGATCCCCTCCTTTCACTTTTCATCCACAATGATTCCTTTCCATCTCAAGACAAGAGTATCCTTCCAAGTTCTTATTCCACCCCATCTAATGAATCCATATCATCTCATGATTAGATTGCATCCCAAGAGCATGATAGTTCTTCCAACATATCTAATGATGTCTTACCACCTAATGATCAAGATATGCTTTCTACAAAATCTCATGATTCCCTTCCTCATCAAGATCAAGATATGCCTTTCATACCACTACATGATGATTCTATACCTAATGAAGAGCAAGATACTCCATCTCCTACACCTCATGATCCTTTTCCAAGTCAAGATCAAAACACCCCATCATCCCCATGTTAAAATCCTATCACACCTATACAAGCTATCCATGAACCACACACCTACAAATTGGGATCCTCCACCTTTATCTGATCTGGTTTACTTCTAACACCTATCCTTTCATCCATATCATATCCTCCCCAAAATGGACTCGTATCTTGTTTCACAAACAACACATATCCCATTGGTAAACAAATGTGTCAAAGTATGAACTACAAAGGAAAAGGATTATGCCTTCATGAACAAGGTATCCTGGAACCCCTTTATGTCCAACAAAATCCATATTATTACGGTCTTGGTTATACACCTAAGTGTCCTAGTCCATCAAACCTACCATCTATCCTAGGTCCTCATCCTAATCGACCAAACCTTCCATACATCCTAGGTCCTCATCCTAGTTCATCAAACCTTCCATCTATCCTAGGTCCATATCCTATACCTCAAGAACAAAAAAGGAACACATCCTTGATGCCCTTTCAAAATTCTACCTATACTCACTCATCCATAATACCACCATACCATTCATCTCAATCCACCCCTCCCATTGCTCTTGGAAGCAATTTGGGTGCCAAATGTCAAAAGCTTCCATATCAAAATCCACATGTGTCAAAGGATCACCATGTCTCCTCGAAGAGGCATGCAAAAATAAAAGAAAATTTGATCCAAAATCAAAGGAAAAATAAAAAAGGCCACAAAGGCCCATCAAAGAAAAAAGGAAATTTTCAAAGACCACAAAGGTACATAAATCAAAAGAAAATTTCAAAAGGCCACAAAGGCCCATCAAAGCAAAAAGAAAAATTTCCAAGGCCACAAAGGCCCATAAAGCAAAAAGAAAAATCTCAAAGGCTAAAAAGGTCCACAAAGCAAAAATCAAAGTCAAAAGTCAAGTGGATTCCAAAAAGTCTCATAGAAGCAATAAAATCTAAATCAGCATCCAAATTTTCTAATCCAAAAGCTTTCTCCAATTTTCCATGTAAAAACCTATCATCTTCCAAATCCATCTTTCCTTTGTCACTTCATCACCCTTCAAGGTGTGTGCCAATATTGACCTTGCAATCCTTTCCATCTATCCATCAACAAGCCTTCCCACCTCCTATACATTACCCAACATTCATCCCCCATTTTTCTCCTTTAATCCAAACCTTTGGATAATTCCTTAGTTCTTCCATCATACCTTTAATAGGCCAACATTCATAATTCTAATCCCCATTGCCATGGTTTATTAAAGGGATATTTGGTTGTGAAACTTGAGCTTAAGTCCTTCCATCTTCCTATCATGGATATATTATCCTCTACATTATCCACCTTTGATCTCGACAAGGTTAAGGATCTCCTTGAACATCATATATCTTATCCTATACACATTATCCATATCTTATATACCATATCTTTCATATTATCCATATTCCATCATTCTTTCTAAATATTTCATTTCTTCCCGTCCTTGGTCTTGATGAGGAATAGGGGCAAAATACTTGGGCCTTGTGTCTATATCTTATCTAGTTGATCTTGATCATCCCATTCATTATTTTTATCCTTGCTTTCTTTCATTCCATATCTCCTAGCTTATCACAATCCATGTCATCATGTCCCTTTGCAACCTTGAATATTATCATGCAAATCATATTTGAGCCTAGTTGTAAAACATTATCCAATCCTCATATATTTTGGCAATCAATCATCAACAAACATCAATCTTATCGTACTTAGAGGAAATCGGTGATCCTAAGTACTTATCATCATTATGCCTTATAGAATCAATCATTCCTGGCATTTAATCAATCAACCATTATCATCTTTCAACAAGAGATATGTTGCTTGCGTGACATGTTTTGCAGTGAATCTTTCATTTTGATCTATCATTTATCCTTGGTTGCATTACCCCTTTTGTGGGGAATCTTGTTCCTTCAATTGGTCATGTCATATTATTCCATCTTAAATATCCTGAGAAAATTAAAAAAAATCAAAAAAACAAAAAAATCCAAAAAAATTAAATTTGAAAAATACAAAAAACATTAGAAATTATCTTGAAAAATGGTTACCTTGATGAAAACCTAAAAGCATCTTGGTAACAAAAAAAAATAAAAAAGACAAAAAAAAATCCAAAAAAAATCAAAAATCAAAGAAAAATACAAAAAAGTGAAAAATAAAATAAAATCATAACATATGAAAAACTGCAATAAAAACAAGTAGTGAAAACCTGGCAACATGCACTAGTTGTGGTAGGTTAGCTTTTCCATCTATTTGAGCATGTCAACCATTCACTTTCGACATTCGCTTTCTCCATCTATCTGCCTATCAGTGGAAAGATTCATGTACATATCTTGGCATCGTGGTCGTGTCTCACCCTAGATTGAGGGAAAAATCCTGAACTCGTTGGGGGAAATAAACTTTGAGCTTGAACCAACAAACAAATAGTAGTAGGACAAACACAACGAACACAAGAATCATAGTGCAATCAAGCATTGAACACCAATCACCATCAAAAGCTCATCAACCATCCAAATCAAAACAACCAAATCAATCAAACCAAAAGCACACTTCAAATGGATGATGTTCCTTCTGAATCATGGGTTTATCATGTCAAGCATGAATGTTCAATTGTTATACTTTGATTTTTTTTATCATATCTTTGGAGCCCCTCGATGATGTATCAAACTAGAGGAGCCGATAAGGAGTATGATTTTTCTTTGTCTATTGTCTATGAGTTGATCATTATTACTATGCAAATTGTCATGGGATGTACTCTACAAAGTATCACTACTGACATTCCAAATTTGCATAGGAAAACAGTTAGCTCTTGTCTGTTTACGCAAGCAATACTTAGGTCATCTCGGTTTAATTATACTTAGATTCCTATGTTAACTTGCAATATCAAAAATCATGGAAGTAGTACTCAGGTCATAATGGTCTAAATATACCATCGATGCTTGTACTCACTTTCAAATTTTTAAAGGCTCAATGATGATAAAAAGAACGACAAATCAGTTGTTATGAATGACAACATATGCATATTAGATCTACATGGTTAAGTTAGATTACATCCATGTTAGTTTGCATCTATATTTATGGGATTTCCAAAGCTACAACAGTTTCACAAATGAGGTTATCTCTCTTATAAATAGATTGAGTACACTTAACATTACCAAAAACACATCATTCTCATATGGAAAACACATCGGTTGCATCATCATTTGCATACATTAGAAAAAAAATCAGTTGTATCATCATTTGCATTCCTGCATCTATGCATTACATCATGATATGTGCATCCAAAAACACAAAATGACATGCATTGCATCTCATTTACATAATTAAAATCATTTCATATAGTTGCATTAAGAAAATGGTCCACTAAGCTTAAATGAGTAAGTCTCTTCAGATTTCCAAGAGAGTTGGGAAATATGTCAGGTTTTGTAAAAGCTTAACTTAACAAATAATCAACTTATTGCAACCTTCCCGCAGCTCTTGGAAGTTGGATAGATTCACTCATTTAAGCTTAAGGCCCTAGAGGTTTTTAAGTCTTGCGAACTCAATTCAGCATAATCATTTGCATCATCATTACATATATCATCCATATATCATCCCATCATCATTACATCCATACATCACATATCATCACACATCATTTACATAATCGAAATCCATCTCACATAGCATAAAACATCATTCATAAAGCATATAGAATCATCAATCATGCATCATCATATTATCATTGCATAATCATCATAATCATTAGAATCATCATTGTGTAAACATCATAAACACATAGAACTAGGCACCATCATACGATCATTTCATCTATCATTCATTCATTCATGGCATCATTTATTTGCATTATAAAAGTATAAAAACATAAAATGCATCACATTTTATTGGCATAATAAAATCCATCACATAAGCATCATAGAATCATAACACATCATTTGTATCCATAGCATATCATATCATCATCATCATATAGAACATCACATAGCATAAATAATAGAAATCAAATGCATCAATCATAATCATCATGATCATCATCATATAAGCATCATATAGACACATAGATCATAATCATCGTCACATATCATATAACCTCAAAATCACAATGTCAAGTATACAATGATATACAAATGTGTCAAAGAG
The DNA here is from genome assembly GCA_007258455.2 of Sequoia sempervirens. NCBI lineage: Eukaryota > Viridiplantae > Streptophyta > Pinopsida > Cupressales > Cupressaceae > Sequoia > Sequoia sempervirens. The sequence continues at coordinate 265,836,318 of VDFB02353493.1, forward strand.
ATACATCAACAAAGTCACAAAAATCACAAAATCTCTTACTGAATAAGTGTATACATCAAGTACCAATACATCATCAAGTCTCAATACATTAATCAATCCTATATTAGGGCATATCAATCAATCAGAGAAGTCAAACCACATTTCCCAATCAAATATGAATCCACCTGCACCAAATGTAGAAATCCTCCTATGATCATAACATATCGCAAATCAACAATCTTATCAATCAATCTATCTATCAACTTAATTAGCTCTAATGCAATTTTGATCAAATCTCGTGAGCATTTATCATTGATACTTGCCTATCATGAGTTCAATCATCAATCTATCATTGATCCTCACCTATCATGAGGATAATCACCAGCATCCTATCATTTATCCTCACCTATCATGAGGCCAATCATCAATTTATCATTGATCCTCACCTATCATGAGGACAATCATCAACATCCTATCATTGACCCTCACCTATCATGAGGTCAATTATCATTATCCTATCATTGATCCTCGCCTATCATGAGGTCAATCATCAATCTATCATTGATCCTCACCTATCATGAGGTCAATCACCATCATCCTATCATTGATCCTCACCTATCATGAGGTCAATCATCATTATCCTATCATTGATCCTCACCTATCATGAGGTCAATCATCAATCTATCATTGATCCTCACCTATCATGAGGTCAATCATCATCATCCTATCATTGATCCTCACCTATCATAAGGTCAATCATCAACTATCACATCAACATCATCAAATCAATCGGCTGAACGTGATCATCAAACATCAAACACAAGGAGGAAACATAAGGCATCAATTAATCATTTCATCACCTGGTGGCTTAAACATCATTTTTTGAAAGATAAATCATATATGAAGCATAAAATTTTGAGATCATCATTAAATCATCAAAATTTTAAAATATTCAAAAAAATCCAAACAAAATTCAAAAATTCATTGATTTATCTCTTGAGGGGGCATATATCAGTCATCACCTGAAAATCAGTGTCTGGGGCATCGAAAAAATAAAAATTCTTGGCATCAGTATCAAATTTTTCTTTGAAGCAACATGTAAACACATTACTTAAAAGAGGGGCAAAATGTATACACCTAAAATTGGTCAAGACATTTAATTAATTAAATGCTAGTTATTTAATTAATATTCCATCTACGTATAAATAAATTCTCAATTTATTTATATAGTTCATATCCTTTAATTCTTCAAATCTAAAATCATATTCCTCTAATTTAATTAAATTAAAAAAATTCATAAGCTTGTTTTATTTAATTAAGTTTCACTAATCTCGGATTAGGAATTCAAGCACATGTCTACAACTTCTTCATGCCACCTCACCAAGGTCACATGAAATTAAATAATTATAATTTTTAAATTAGAATTATCTTCAATAAATTTTCAAACACATGGCTTATTCCTCACACACATCTTCAACAAACTTTGAACACATGGTCTTTCTCTCACACACTAGATTCTTCCATCCATTTTGAATGTTGTCTTTCTTCAAGAGATTCCTCCATCCATTTGGCATGTTGTCTTTGGTCAAGGGAACATTCTTCTTGATTCTTTCCATCTCCACATCCATCCCTCTTGTTTGAATCTAAACCGTCGATCACTACCACATCACAAGATGCTTGGGAAAGCCTATAAATACAACCCTTTGTCATTGTATTTTGCATCCACCTTTGAGTAGAGTTATCATGTAGGAATATTGTTTGAGAATTGGAACATTTTGGAGTCTTATAGTTGCATTTTATATCATGTTTTGTTTCATAGTTACATCTTAGAATCACACTTTGCTTTATAGTTGCATTTTAGATTAGCATATTCATAGTTAGCATTTGAGCATATGCAGAATCATCTTAGTTTCATATCATAGCATTTACATTGTATAATCTAACATCATTATCCATTCATCACAATATCCATTATCGTTTTCATCATATAGTTTCATGTAGGAACGTAATTGGCTTGCATGTTGAATATTATCTCATTTCTCATGTTGTCATTTTAATAGCCATAGTGCACATAAAAATCTAAGAGCCAAATGGTTTACTAAATCCTTGAGAATAGAGGACAATGAAACGTTCTTGAAGATTTTTTTGACCACAAAATAGAGTAGTTTGTTTGATTCAAATCTTTGATATAATTTGTCTCATTAGTGTTTGTGTCAATTTACTAACAATTCCCACATTTCACACACACATTAAAGTATACACCTAAAATTGGTCAAGACATTTAATTAATTAAATACTAGTTATTTAATTAATATTTCATCTACATATAAATAAATTCTCAATTTATTTATATAGTTCATATCTTCTAATTCTCCAAATCTAAAATCACATTCCTCTAATTTAATTAAAAAAATAAAATTATAGTTTGTTTTATTTAATTAATTTTCACTAATCCCAAATTTGGAATTCAAGCACATGTCTACAACTTTTCATGCCACCTCACCAAGGTCACATGAAATTAAATAATTCTAATTTTTAATTAGAATTATTTCCAAAAAACTTTCAAACATGGTCTTTTTCTCACACACTTTATTCCTTCATCCATTTGGCTTGTTTTCTTTGGTCAAGGGAACATTCTTCTTGATTCTCTCCATCTCCACCATTCATCCCTCTTGTTTGAATCTAGATTGTCACTCACTTCCACATCATAAGATGCTTGGAAAATCCTATAAATACAACCCTTTGCCATAGTATTTGGAATCCCACATTTGAGTAGAGTTATCATGCAGGAATAGCTTTGGAGCATTGGAGCATTTGGAGTCTTATAGTTAGCTTTGTTTATCATTTAGCAATTTTTCATTGTAGCATCATGTTAACTTAGAATCACATTTTGCTTTATAGTTGCATTTTATATCATGTTTTTCTTTATAGTTGCATTTTAGATTAGCATATTCATAGTTAGTATTTGAGCATATGCAGAATCATCTTAGCTTCATATCATAGCATTTACATTGTATAATCTAACATCATTTATCCATTTATCAATATCTCCATTATCATTAAATCATGTCTTTCATCACGTAGATTCATGTAGGAACTTAGTTTTCTTGCATTTTGAATAGCATCTCATTTCTCAAGTTGTCATTTTAACAACCATAGTGCATATACAAAATCTGAGAGCCAATATGGTTTAATAAATCCTTGAGAATAGAGGAAAATTGAACATTCTTAAAGATTTGTTTCACTGCAAAATAGAGTAGTTTCTTTGATATAATACGTCTCATTAATGTTTGTGTTGATTTACTAATAATTCCCACATTTCACACACACAAAAAGAAATATACCTTCCTTCCTATGTGTAATGTCATAAAATTGTACCCCTTGCAATTTCACATACATTCTTGTATCTACTTTAGTGTCCACTCCCTTAGCATTTGTGTAGGCCCATTTTATCCCTTGCATTAGCCTTTTTCCCTTCTTAGGATGCTTGGGACCCCTTTTCAACAACTACCTTCGCATGCCAGCTTTGCGTCAAATCTTGTGCTTTTCTCATTCTCATCATTTTGTAGCATGATGTGTGTAGACACTAGCATGTCGCGCAAATGTCCACACACCACACTAGCGCCCTGCGAAATTTCAATTTTCAAACAACCATTTCCAAGAATGTTTTCCACTTGTTAACTAACTTTGTTGGTGGTAATGGCTAGGGACACCTTGTAACTACCCAAGAAGCTTCTTTTCCTTCCTCCTCTCCCTTTAAATGCTATATTTCCAATTCATTTGTGACTCTAGCTTCTCTCCATCTTTGGCTCCTGCCTTTTCCTCTTGCTATCTTGCTTGCATAGCTCCATATAGCTTGTTATAGTAGCACTCTCAAATTCTTATAGCACTCTTTTCAACTATCTTAGCTCTCACAACCCTCTTTTTTATCCTTGCTCTCCCTCTTTGGCTTTCTTGAGCCTTGCAGTTGATATATCTCTTGCCTTATGCTTGTGACCATCTTGGGATTTCACACATCCCCTATCTATTGCATCTATACTTCATGATATGGGTTCTCCTTAAGTGGTGATTTCTTTTATCACCTATATTTTGTGATATGGGTTCTCCTTCTCAAGCAGGGTTTTATTTTATCACTCATCACATACTTTACTTCTCTCTATCTATCTAGCTATCCATAGAGGTGGGAACACCAAAACAGGGGTTTGACTGAGGAAAACCTCTATACAGCCCCAACACTTTCTTCAAATATTTTGCATGAAGGTATTGAATACATTCATGTGTTGGAGGCTTCATTACTTGGATTGTTGTGAGAAGTTTTATTTCTCTATCCTCTTTAGTTCTATCATTTACTTTACCTTATTTCAATCTTGTTACTTTCTATTACCTTCTCACATTCTAGAAGTTCTCAGTAATTATATTGTCAGTAGCTGCCTTGTTGTTTTATCATATATTCTCGCTTTCTGGTTCGTACAGGATGATAGTGCGCCTCTGGGACACTAGCATGCCATGTTGTCATCCATATTCCATGTTGTCATCCTTTGGCCGAGAGTTCATTAGTTTTTCTAGAAAACCTTTATGATTTTCTCTTTCTGATTCTAGAATTCTTGTGTTGTTCCTTGAGGTAGTTTAGGGCAGTTTTCCCCTTGGGAATCTCTTAAGAATAAAGAGACTCATGAGTAGCGAATCCCACTTCTCTAAATTTTGGTGAACCCAATGTAAACCATAGTACTTTTGAAAAAAATATTAATTTATTTACCCCAACTTGGTGGGGTCATAAATTTTGACTTGGTGCTCGGAATTCAAAACTGTTTACACTGTTGGAAAAGTCTCCAAAAGGACTAATTCAATCCCTAAAATATTGTGCCTTTGGCAACCAAATTTTAGAGACCGATGCAAGTTTTGAGCCCAAATTCTACTTTGAAGGCCTTCAAAAATGAAAATTAGTAGAACCTAGAAAATATCAAAAAAATCTAAAAGTCTGGATTTTCAGTTTTTCTTAGTTTTGTTATCAGCCAACTTTTTTATTCATTACTTGTCATATTTAACTTAATATTTTCAAAATGAGTTTAATATCTTATTTTATCAATTCAATATCTAATTATATTCAAAATGTTAACAAAATTCCATTTCATGCATGTGATAGTGACTTGGCTTTGTTCATGTCACTTGGTATCTTTGATCCTTCTCATGAAATTCCTCTTGCTTCGGAGGATATTTTTTTGCAAGAAGATGAAATCATTGATACTTTTCTTAATGTTATTCTACCTTCTCTTCATTCCAATGCACTCTCTTCTAGAGATTATGCATTTGTGAATGACGAATCTCCGCTTCATTCCAATGCACTCTCTTCTAGAGATGATGCATTAGTGAATGATGAATCTCCTTCCACATTTGATCCTCCTCAGATCAATGTTGAGAATATCTCTTCAAATAATTATTCTACTAGTTGTGATGATTATGTAAATGTAATTTATGTCTCTATTGCCCCTCAAAGGCCTAAGAGATAGGTCATTTAACTAACTCCAGCTAGTCCTTCTCCTAAGAGGATTTGTTCTATTGATGGTGTCCCATTTGATAGTGATTCTCCTAATCTTTCTAAGGCTCCCTCTTATAGAGCGATAACCCATACTTATAAGAATAGAATGAATAAACAACCAAGTTTTCTTCAAGCTCCTAAACCTACAACTAAAGCACCCAGTGATTATGATCTTGTTGAGCAACTCTGCATTACTCCATCCAAGATCTCAATGTGGGACTTGCTTTAATCTGCATTGGTTTACCAAGGTATATTTCAAGAGGCCTTGCAAAAGGTCATATTTCCTTCCTCCACTAGTCTAGAAGATGTTGATGCATTGATAGCTTATATTCATGCGAATTCATCAAATATTACATTCTATTGATAGGAACTCCCACCTTTGGAAGTACAGAAGCAAGCGGATCCTTTGATGATTATAGTTAACATTAATAATATCGGCATTAGATGTACTCTTGTTGATGATGGTTTGGTGCTCAATGTATGTAGCGTTGATCTATTTCCTAAGATTAATATTGATTCATCTTCTCTTAATGCTTCTTATGTTGCCATTTGTGGGTATGATAATGTTGGTCAACAAGCCCTAGGCACAATAGTCTTGCCTTTGAGGTTGGGACCCATTATCGTACCCACCCTTGTATATGTAATGTCAGAAAAAATACCATATAACCTTCTTCTTGGTAGACCATGGATTCATGCTATGGGTTGTTAGGGTTAGAGATGGCAGATCTAACAATTAAATGCAGATTTAATTAACAAAAACAGAGAAACTAAAACATTCATAGAATAAATCATAACACAGAATTTAACGTGGTTCACCCAATTCTGGGCTACATCCACCAAACCGCAGCCATCCAATAATTTTATTATCCAGTGAAAAACCCTTATTACAATCTTGCGAATAATCGCGTTTTTCAACATACTGAAATACCCATCCGAACCCCTTTTTACCAAGCTTAGAAGCTTCCAGATTTTCGGGTTCTACAAAATCAGACTTTTCCTTTTTCATTGATTTTTCCCTTTTTCGGTGATCACACGAAAAAGTAGGAAGAAAAATTTTCGAGTATCACCCCTCTCCTTTTAGAACTCACCTCCAAACCCCTACCGAGGCCATTGTGGTGTGCGTGATACCATGGGCTATCAAGATATAGCATGATCACCACCACATACCAACAATCTCCCACTTGGAGACTAATCAAGCTCCACACCACCACAATCTCCCACTTGGAGCCGATCTCATGGCATCAATTATACTCCCAGCGGAAATAAGTACCTTGGACCCCGGCAATCATTATACTTGAATTCAATGAAGACCAATCTGGGAAGAGGAGCTTCGACTTCTCCCTTGTCCACCCCATTAAACATATCTGCTGGATTGACATCAGTATGTATCTTGTCTAGCTTGACCTGTCCATCCTCCAACACTGACCGGATGAAATGGTATCTCAACTGGATGTGTTTTGTTTTAGAATGCAAAGCAGAATTCTTTGCAAGATGTATAGCACTCTGGCTGTCTGTAAACAAGTAATTTTTAGCTTGTTGTTTTCCCAACTCCTCCATAAAAAGTTGCATCCATATCATCTCCTTTGCCGCCTCTGTTGCAGCAACATACTCTGCCTCTGTGGTGGATAAAGCAACCACCTTCTGCAAGCGAGAAATCCAACTCACTGCTGTCCCACCAACTGTAAATACATAACCTGTGGTACTCCGCTTGGTATCTATATCCCCTGCTAAATCTGAGTCAACATAGCCTTTTAAATCAGTATTAGAGCCCCCAAAACATAAACAATTATTGGATGTTCCTCTCAAATACCTGAGAATCCATTTTACCGCATTCCAATGCTCAACTCCGGGATGACTCAAATACCTGCAACTCCTACAACATGTGCAATATCCGGTCTAGTGCATACCATGGCACACATCAAACTACCTACAGCTGAAGCATATGGTACCTTGGACATTTTTTCTTCCTCCTCTTGTGTCTTTGGACACATATCCTTAGTCAATTTGACATGACTAGGCAAAGGTGTCTGAAGCTTTTGCATTCTCCATATGAAATCTCGCAACACCTTTTCAACATAATTAGCCTGAGATAAAAAAAACAATTTTTCCTATCTCTACGAATTTTCATACCAAGGATTTGTTTTGCTGCCCCCAAATCCTTCATAGCAAAATACTTTGCTAACTGTTGTTTCAACTCTCTTATGTGGTCCATGTTAGACCCAGCTACAAGCATATCATCAACATATAAACACAAAATAATGTAGCTATCATTATCCAACCTCTTAAAATAAACACAATGGTCAGAATTACACCTGCTGTAGCCTTGCTCAGCCATAAAACTGTCAAATTTCAAATACCATTGCCGAGGTGCTTGCTTCAAGCCATATAAACTTTTATTCAATTTGCACACTAGTTTCTCCTTACCTTTGACCTCAAATCCTTGTGGCTGTTCCATATATATTTCCTCTTCCAAATCACCATGGAGAAAGGTTGTTTTAACATCAAGTCGTTCTAAATGTAAATCTTCAGCAGCTACAATACTTAAACAATACGAATAGTCATTTTAACAACAGGAGAAAAAATCTCATCAAAATCAATCCTTTTTTTTGGCAAATCCCTTTACAACTATCGCCTTTAAATCTTTTCTTACCTCCATCCTCCTCTTTTTCCCTATAAATCCATTTGTTTGGTAAACCCACTAACTTGCATAAATCCTAAGTTTGATTTTCCAGCAAGGTCCATTTCTTCTTTCATTCCATGCCCCACTGAACCTTGGTATCCACCGCATAGCTTCATCATAATATTCTCGTTCACCAATAGACCAATGTATAGCAAAGAGAGGGAGAGAATCTTTCCGAGGTCTACTTAACCTTGAAGATCGTCTAACAGGAGTTTGTGGTATTTGTTGCGTTGTTGTTGTCTAGCATGAGGGAACCACTGAAACATCATTGTTTGGAGTATCATCCAACACTACATAATCTTTTTTCTTTCTTCTCATGCTGAAGCAACAGATCTTTGTACAACACTTTCTCATTGAATATGACATCCCGCTTCTCACAATTTTCTGATTTTCAAAATCCCAAAGCCTATAACCAAATTCATCAATGCCATATCCAACAAATACACATTTCTTTGATTTTGCATCAAGCTTGGTTCTATTTTCAGAATCTACATGTGCAAATGCTTCACAACCGAAGGTTTTGAGAAAAGAATAACTCACCTTCTTACCTTTTCATGCTTCCTCTGGAATACCACAACCTAGAGGATTAGAAGGGCCTCTGTTGATTAAGTAAACAGCAGTGTTTACAGTCTCTGCCCACATTTTTAAAGGCAACCCAGCATGCAATCTCATAGTCCGTGCACGCTCCATTATTGTCCTATTCATGCGCTCAGCCACTCCATTTTCCTGTGGAGTCCTTGGAACCGTTTTCTGCCTACGAATACCATTAGAGGAACAATAATCTTCAAACTCTTCTTTATGCAATACTCACCACCATTATCGGGGAGACATTTTAACTTTTTCCGCCCTCATTCTCAACCAAGCTTTCCCATTTTTTAAAGTTTCAAATACTTCAGATTTCTGCCTAAGGAAATAAATCATGCCTCTAGTTGCATCATCAATCTATGTAAAAAACAGAGACCGAGAGAATGATTTGGCCCCCTATACATCCGTATGCACAAGCTCCAATTTCTCATCTTTCTTTTGCTTCCCATCCTTGAGAAAACTTACTCTCTTTTGTTTTCATACACACAACTTTCACAGAAATCCATATTAACACATTTTAGACCTAGGTAAAACATTATTTGAATGAAGTACTTTCTACCTTTTGCACTCATATGCCTAAGTCTATTATGCCACAGTGCTGATTCGGAGTCCACAACAACTGTATGATCTTCTACCTGCTTAACTGCAGCAACTGGCCTCGAACATTGATCTTTTTCTGTAACAATTAAAGTAGAAGGAATAGTATGACCTGTACAAAGATATAAGGTGCCTACTTTCACACCTTTTGCTACTACTAAGGCACCTTTTGTGACCTTCCAGTTTTTATCACTAAAAGTAACAACACAACCTTCATCATCTAGTTGCCCTGCTGAAATTAAATTTCTGCTTAACTTTGGAACATGCCTTACCTCACGTAGTAGCCAATGATTCCCATTCTGCAACTTAATCTTGATTCTTCCCTTTCCAACAATCTGACAGGGTTCGTTATCTCCTAAATAAACTAGCCCAAAATCCCCTTGGACATAATCAAGAAAATAACTTCTATGGGGGGTAGCATGAAATGAAGCCCTGAATTCACCCAAGAATCATCAGCATTATCAAGGGAAAGAATCAAAGCATCCTCATCAGATTTATTACTTACCACATTTGCCTCTTTACTTCCTTCCTTTTGTCTCCTTCTTTATTTTTGAGACCAGCAATCTTTCTTCAGGACCCGGCTTACCACGGTACCAGCAATCCCTCTTGTCTCTAGATTGAGACCTTTTGTCCTTTGATTTTCTCGTGACTTCCCACGATTTCCATAATTGTTTCCTCTCTCTCCTTTGTTCTACCTCCGTTGTATTTCAAAACTCGACGATTGGATGTTCCATCGAGCTTTTCCTACTGGATTTCCTCGCCAAAATAACACCAACAACATCAACTTCAATGTATTCAAACCCGTAAATTGCTAATAGCCATTACCAAGCTATTCCAGCCTTTCGACAAAGAACACAGAATCAAAGAGCCCTAACTTCTTCATCAAAGTTTACTTTTCACAGTTAATTGACTGGTGACCGTATTAAACTCATTTAAATGATCAGTAACTGACCCACCTTCTACCATTTTCATATTAAATAAACGCTTCATAAGAAATACCTTATTCGAAGCGGAAGGCTTTTCATATAACTTTTCCAAGGTTTCCATCAACTCTTGAGTTGTTTTTGCTTTTGTAATATTGAACACCACTATTTGTGCTAGGCACAAACGAATACTACCAAGAGCCTTTCTATCCAAGATCTCCTAGTCCTCATCTGACATTGCTGCAGGTTTCTTGGCTTTCCCTTCCAATGGCCGCCATAAATCCTTCTGATAGAGATAGTCCTCCATCTGCATCTTCCATAACTGATAGTTCTGCCCATTGAACTTCTCAACCTTCTTACCCTCGTCTGCCATTGCTCCCACTCAACCGTGAGATCTTTCCTACAGACGATAATCGAAACACAACTCGCTCTGATACCACTTGTTAGGGTTAGAGATGGCAGATCTAACAATTAAATGTAGATTTAATTAACATAAACAGAGAAACTAAAACATTCATAGAATAAATCATAACACAGAATTTAATGTGGTTCACCCAATTCTAGGCTACATCCACCAAACCGCAACCATCCAATAATTTTATTATCCAGTGAAAAACCCTTATTACAATCTTGCGAATAATCGCGTTTTTCAGCATACTGAAATACCCATCCGAACCCCTTTTTACCAAGCTTAGAAGCTTCCAGATTTTCGGGTTCTACAAAATCGGACTTTTCCTTTTTCATTGATTTTTCCCTTTTTCGGTGATCACGCGAAAAAGTATAGCATGATCAGTCGCCACATACCAACATGGGTGTAGTCGCGTCTACCTTGCACAAATCTATCAAGTTTATTTGTAATAATCAAGTAGTCATAGTCAGGGCTGACCTTGAGGCTATGCACTTATGTGAGATGGTAGTTTTTGGTCAGGTTTCAATTGTGCCTACTCTTATTCCTTTAGTGTCTTCTAATGTGTCAATGTTTACTCCAACAGTACCTACTACAAAGGATACTCTTGAGGTAGATGTCCCTGAAGAAGATCCTTTTGAAGCAATAAATATTAAGTCTACTCCTCCTACCTCTTCTAAAAAGAATGCATGTCTTGGTGATGATTGTGGTTCTTTAGACTTTACAAAATCCTTTAGTGGAGAACATAAAATTGACCTGATCCACTTAAACCTTTCAATAACATCATCCAAACCCACTATCGAAGATGGTTACTCTTTTGTATCGCGAGGTAATGTGAGCAACAATTGTAATGTTCTTAACATTGATCCCCCCTTTTGGGGGAGATGACCACACTTTTATTAAAGAGGCTAATTCTAGTAGTCATATCAAGGAGGTTGATGGTGATCTCGTAGAAGAGTGTAATCCCCATTTTTGGAACAATGCTCTCTATGAAGATCCTCCTCCTCAAGATTTGCAGCCACGTTATGGACCTAGCTTTAAGCTTGTCTCTAAATATGGATATGGTCGTAAAGGTTTTGGGCATAATGAACAAGGAATTTAGGTCCCTACGCAATGTGCACCTCATAAGCATAATTTGGGGCTTGGTTTCTTGAATGAGCAATCTAAAAAGAAATTGTGGTTGAATGTGGATGCAATTTCCACTCAACCCCATTCTAGCAAAATGATTCATCCTCCATTGTCTTCTATTTTCACGTCTTCTTCTTGTGAGCATTCAAACTTTTCTCCACAAGAGAAAGGGTTGCTTCCTACTCCTCATCCTCTATCTGAACAAGAGTGTATCTTGTTGAGGCTTCTAAAAGCCCACTTGATTACTCTTCCTTCCCCTACATGTAAGAAATCTCATAAGCATGATAAAGCAAAGAATTTTTTTTGTGCATACCATCAAGTGTCTAGCCATTCCAATAGTGAATGTAAGGCCTTGAAGGAAAAAATACAATAGCTTCTCGATTTAGGTGTCATAACCCATTTATTTGATGATGCACTTGCCTCTTCTTTAAATGACGAGTGATATTGAGGTCTACCTCTATCTTGTATTTTTTGAGTATCTTGCATGCTTCTCCTCCCCTGTATGTGAGGGGTAGTGATAACTTGTTATGGAAATGTGTGTCCTTCTTAAGGACCCCCTCTCTTCTCTAGGTCTTTCAAATTAAGCATCCCTTGAGTGGACACCTTTTTTCTTTTGAAGGGTTCCTGAGGGACCCCTTTGAAATATTTTCTCTCAAATGAATTATATGGCATCTAGCTCGGGGGTAGCCTGACTAGACCTCACCTTTTAAACAACTTGTCCCTTGAGTGGACCCCTTTTATTTTGAAAGGTTCTCGAGGGACCTCTTTGAAAGCTTTCAAATTATGGATTGTCTACTTGTTTGCCTACATGGATTTTTGTCTTCTAACATGTTTTATCTATGGATTAACATGTTACTTTGCAGGTGCACATGTGAAGCCACTTTCTAGTTTGAATCTATAGAGTGCCCTTTCACTAGGCTTCCTTCATGAGAGAGCTCTTGGGGGTTATCTTCTTCTAGGTTTGCGGGCCTATAAGGCGCTTATAACTTCACTAGGCTTCCTTGATGAGAGAGAACTTGGGGGTTTCCTTCTTCTAGGTCTATGGGCTTGCGAGACACTTTCATCCTACGGGATTTGTTCACTATTGGTCTGCAGGCCTCCGGTGTAGTTTGTTCAACTCTATAGGAGAGAGTACCTACGGAGCCTTTCATTCACCTTTTGTAGGTCTGCGGATCTGCAATACTTTTTTTCAACTCTCCTTGGGTCTGAGGACCTATGGAGCAATCTCTCTTGGAATCTTCATTCCTTTCTAGCTCTTAAATTGTCTTCTCAAGTTGTCTATACTGGATTGAAGATCTTCATCTTCTTCATCCTGAGTATATTCTCTTTCTCTCTTCAACATTGGTTGCTTCCCTAACTTTTGGGTCCATTCTTCTCTTGAAGTAATTGATCCTTACCTTCTCTCTATTTAAAAATTATTCTATGTGTTATTGTTTCTAATTTGGGGATGATGCATAGTACTGAGACAACCTTTTACATTGAGGTTTCTTTCATTTTCCTGACTCAAATCTTGTTAGTTAGTTAGGTTCCTATTTGTATGTGTTTTCATGTTCTAACCCCATGGTCTAATGGTTTTTTATGTTCTAACATTGTTGTCTTGTTCAAGTCTTTCTTGTGTAATGTATTTGTTTTGTAGGTCTTCAGCCCAAGGGCATGATTCCTTGGTTTGAATAGTTGTCTTCTTCCTCTACAGTATCCTTTTGGCATCATGATGTTATTTATGTTTAGTAGATTTCCTTTAGCATGCATATTAGCGTAGATTCATATGCCCACTAAAGTGGGGGAAAAATGTAATGTCATAAAATTGCACCCCTTGAAATTTCACATACATTCTTGTATTTTCTTTAGTGTCCACTCCCTTAGCATTTGTGTAGGCTCATTTTAGCCCTTGCATTAGCCTTTTTCCCTTCTTAGGATGCTCAGGACCCCTTTTCAGTAGCTACCTTTGTGCGTCATCTTTGCATCAAACCTTGTGCTTTTCCTATTCTCATCATTTTGTAGCATGATGTGTATGGACACTAGCATGCCGCGTAGATGTTTGTGCACCATGCTAGTATCCTACAACATTTCAATGTTCAAATGACCGTTTACGACCATGTTTTCCACTTGTCAACTTTATTAGTGGTAACGGCTGGGGATGCCTTGTAACCATCCAAGAAGCTACTTTTCCTTCCTCCTCTCCCTTTAAATGCTATCTTTCCAATTCATTTGTGCCTCTAGCTTCTCTCTAGCTTTGGCTCCTACCTTTTCCTCTTGTTATCTTGCTTGCACAACTCCATATAGCTTGTTATAGCAGCACTCTCAAGCTCTTATAGCAATCTTTGCAGCTATCTTGGCTCTCACAACCCTCTTTTTTTTCCTTTCTCTCCCTCTTTGGCTTGCTTAAGCCTTGCAGTTGATATCTCTCTTGCCTTATGCTTGCGAGCATCTTGTGATTTCACATATCCCCTATCTATTGTATCTATACTTTGTGATACAAGTTCTCCTCCTCGAGCGGGGTTTTCTTTTATCACTCATCGCATACTTTACTTCTCTTTATCTATCTGGTTGTTTGTCGAGGTGGGAACACCAAAAAGGGGGTTTGACTAAGGAAAACCCCTATACAACCCCAACACTTTCTCCAGATCTTACGCATGCAAGTATTGAATATATTCATGTGCTGGAGGCTTCATTACTTGGATTATTGTGAGAATTTTTCTTTCCCTATCCTCTTTAGTTCTATGATTTACTTTAATTTATTTCAGTCTTGTTACTTTCTCACATTCTAGAAGTTCTCAATAATTAGATTGTCAATAGTCGCCTTGTTGTTTTATAGGATATTCTTGCTTTTTGGTCCATACAAGATGCTAGTGCGCCTTTGGGATGCCAGTGCGTCACGTTGTCATCTGTATTCCATGCTACTATCCTTTGGCCAAGAATTCATTAGTTTGTCCAGAAAACCTTTGTGGTTTTCTCTTTCCGATTCTAGAATTCTCGCGTTGTTCCTTGAGGTAGTTTAGGGTGGTTCACCCTTTGGGAATCTCTTGAGAATAAAGAGACTCATGAGTAGCGAATCCCCCTTCTCTACATTATGTCAACATTGAATTATCTCCATTATTCTTCTCCATTTTTCCTTTGCTGTTGGAAATTATGTGTGCACTTTTATGCTTAAGCTCAAATGAAATATTGATGTGATAATGATAGAAAAATATCGAAGATTCATGGTTAGCCTTCAAATGAAGATGAAGGTCTATTTTATAGAAAAGGATGATTTGAATGGATAGTCAAGACAAAAAGATAAATTGAATAGATCAATGGTGGAGAATCAATGAGAGGAATTGATTGATTAGTTAACTAGTTGCAACTTGTTGCATGATTTCAATTAACTATTTTCATGAATTAGTTAACTCATTACATGAATGAGTTAAGGGAATTGATTTCTTCGTTAACTCAAACTGAGTGTGAGTGAACTGAATTGATTTGATTAGTTAGTGAACTTAGAGTAAGCCTCCATTAGGAATGGTGTGGAAACACATGAGATTTAATAATTAATTGGATTCATTAATTATTAAAAGAACGTGCAAGTGGATTAAATAAATAAAATAAATAATTTTATTTATTATTGGACAGTGGATAATGTTTGAGGAATTTATGGATAATTAAATAATTAAAGTAATTATTTAATTTAGGAAGGCATGATGATTAATTAAATAATATTATTTTATTTAATTAATTTAGAAGAATAAAGGTAATTAGGGATTGTAGTGTAGAAAAATGTATCCCTTTATATTTTCACACTTGTTTGGACCTTCCTAATTAATTTGGACTTAATAATGCCTTAATTTAGTGTTCAAAAATGTATCCCTTTACATTTTCTCACTTTTCTGGGTCCTCTTAATTAAATTGTACTTAAATATGCCTTAATAAGCCCTATTATTCATTTACAAGCCTAATAAATTACATTTTTTGAAGGGTAAACCTGACAATAATTAATGCCAACACATAACACTTTACCTTAAGCAATGTTTATTCTAGGAATAGGGACCTAGGACCCATTCGCCCATGGGAGAATGGGTCCTCCCTAGGCATTTGAACCTAAATTTAAAATTTTTTTTGGCAATATTTTAAGGTCCCCGAATCCATATTTCAATGTTGGCTTGTAATATATGAATTTTGGGAAATTAAGGATACATACCTATAAATACAAGATTATTTCATCATTTCAACATCTAAGAAGCTAGCATTTTTCAAACTTCAAGAGAAATTTCACAAGAGAAAATTTGATGATCAAGAGCATTCAAGAGTAGATATATCAGAGGTTTATTGTAGCATTCAATATCTAATCATCATGTCAAAGTCTTCTTCCATCATGCATGGTTTTGGAGCTAACATTGTGATGTAGGTTTTGAGATCAAGTCTAAGAATTAAAAGCATTATTCAAGTATCAAGATCCACATCCATTGAAGACCTTCCAAGATCTCCATTTCAAAGATTCATACAAGGGTTTGATGAGTGGTAACATAGCATTGCTCATTCTTCATTCCCTCTTTCATCTTTATTTCATTTCAAGGTTTGATTACCAAAATGTTGTTTGACCAAGGAAAACCCCCATTCACCAAAAAGAAACAATTTTTCCCTCTTGTGTTTGTGTTTTAGATTTAGTTTGAAGAAGAATTGAAGACCTCTTGAAGTACAAGATTAGAGTTGTCAAAGTTACAAAACTTGTCAAAGTTGTCATCAAATCATGGAATCTAACCTATAGATATGATTTATGACTTTTCGACACTGAACTTGGATAAATCAAAAGCTATGGATTAGCATCAGAGGCTCTTAAAATATTTCTGAAAACCTTGAGAAAAGACCCATTTTCCCATGGGAAAATGAGTCCTAATTTTCCTTCAAAAATTGACTTTTGGTGGTCAGTAAACACCTTTCTACCCTTCTCAATTTTGCAATCAAATTTTTGGCTCTACTACTATTGAGTTTCAAATTTTTGATTCAAGTTTGAATTGGCATAATTAGGTTGATTTTCTATTTTTATTTTTTCTCCCAAAAGTGTTGTTTGAACCCAACCCTCATCCTCAAATCATAAGGAAATCTACAGATTCTCACATTGAGTTGATTCACCTAAGGGTTGTTATCAATTCATTATGGGGACCTCATTTCCTAATGAAATAAAGGAAAATAGGTTCATCATAACCCCATTTTTATCATTGATTGGTGAGCCCTATTTTTTGGTGTTCCATTTGGGTGAACCCAACTTTTGAGCATCATAACTTTCTAATTTTGGAGTCCATTTTTAACCCTGGATCTAGGATTTGCATTACTTTGCATTGATTTTCATCTCATTTAGGGTTGTTTACTTGCATTATTTTGCATCTCATTTAAGGTTTTAGGTTTGCATTTTGTATTCTTTAAAATCTAGAAATTTCAAAAATCTCAGTCATTTTGTATAGTGTTTACATAACATTTCATGATCAATCATTTAAATCAGAAAATTCAATCAAAATTGCATCTCAAATTAGGTATTTTTTCTTGTCATTTAACATCATTTTGCACTTGTATTTAGACCTAATTTTCCAAAAATCTAAAACTGTAACCAACTATCTAAAACCAAAATTTGAAAAGCATAAAAATCACCTCAAAAATTTGTAAATTAATTTTTAAAAACCTTGAAGTGAGACCCGTTCACCCATGGGAAAATGAGTCCCTGATCAAGGACTTTTTTGCATTTTTTAGCATCAAAAACATGATTTCTGCATTTTGTGTTGCATTTAGTCTATTGTTTCAGTTTCCAAATTTTTTGTTTGTTGAAATTGTACATATTAAGATTAATTTTTTAAATTCAATGCATTGTTTGAATTCAAAATTACATCTAAAAGACATCATTTTTAGGTTTTTACATAGCATAATCAGAAAATTATCTTATTTTAAACCTAGAAATTGCTTTTACATACTTGCATTGCACTTTACATTCTAGGGTATTTGATTGCATTTTTCCTATTATCCATTTTGGGTACACCTTGGGTTTGTGAAACTTGTATGAGCTTCACAACTTGGTGTCCTATTTCCAATACTATCATGAGACATAGTTTGAGAATCATGTCATCTCGTGATACATCACTCACCATGGATCTTGGGTTTTCTAACTCTTTCACTCGTATTTTTGACACTATCCAACCCACTATGGACCATACCCTTGACACTTCATTTCCCATGACCTCCCTACCCATAACTAATGTGACTAATGTTGACACAATGGTTGCTAATGTCCCTCAAGAGAACCTAAGAAGACTGGATGTTCAAAACTTGACAAATTGCAATACTTTGTGATTTTTTAGTACATTGTTGGTACTACGCTTCTTGTCATAGACAACATGAGGAGAATGATTGAAAGTGAACAAGGAATAGAAATTGTGCGTAGTCTATCTCATATCATTAATAAACATGTCCCTAAAATGACTAGTTGTGCTCAAGCTTTGTGGTATACCCAAAGTCAAGGTGGAAATCCAATTCCTCCTTCCACAACTGTGACTTCTATTTCGACATACATTAATCCAACTATTACAACAACTATACAACCTACTGTCAATGTCAATATTTAGGTATTCCACTAAGAATCCCTTTAGCTTTGTGCATTCAAAACTCATATCTCCTAATCCATCTCCCCTCACAAACTTACAAGTCACTTGCCCTCTGAATACATATACATCTCAACCTTATTCACTGTTTGGTGTGGAGTCTGATCAGTCTCCAAGTGGGAGATTGTTGGTATGTGGTGACTGATCATGCAAATATTGGACACTCATAATTTTTTTCCTATTAACACGTCAAGTTTTTCTTGCTAACAAATCAAATGAAAAAATGACTTTGTAAAACCTTAATTTTGGAAGCTTCCAAAAAGCTTGTTATAGGCGGCTAGGATGTAAGTTGTGGTGTGTGTAATTCATGAGATTGTAATCTATTTTGCACTAGATAATAAAATCATTGGGTGGCTGAGTTTTTGTGGATGTAGCCCATATTGGGTGAGCCATGTTAAATTTTTGTGTTGATCTCTTTTGTTTTATTCTTCATTTTTATTTTTGGGTTATTTAATCTACATATAATTGTTAATGTTTCTTGCTCCAATCTGCCTAAACCCTAACAACTAGTATCAGAGTCGTGTGTATTTCAATTGATTGGTAGGAAACCTCTAGATTTGAGTGGGAGCAATGGAAGAAGGAAAATTCAAGGTTGAGAAGTTCAACAGCCATAATTATCAATTATGGAAGATGCATATGGAATATTATTTGTTTCAAAAGGATCTATGGCAGCCATTGCAAGGAAAAACAAAGAAAGAGGCTACTATGTTTGTTAAAGAATGGGAGATTCTAGATAGAAAGGCACTGGGAAACATTTGGTTGTTCCTGGCACCATCTGTGGCATTCAATATAATAGAAGCAAAGATAATAGTGGATTTGATGGAACATTTGGCTAAATTATATGAAAAACCCTCAGCCTCAAATAAGGTATTTCTCATGAAGTGATTGTTTTATCTAAAAATGATTGAAGGTGGATCTATGATAGATCATTTAAATGAGTTTAATACATTTACCAATCAGTTAACTTTTGTAAACATGAATTTTGATGAAAAGGTGAGAGCTATCTTGGTTTTATGTTCTTTTCCAGAAAGTTGGAATAGCTTGGTAATATTTGTAACTCTATCTCTATTTCAAATACATTGAAATTTGATGATGTTGTTTGTGTTATCCTTAGCGAGGAAATGTGACAGAAAAGAACATGTGAGACTTCAACATCAAGTAATGATTTTACTGTAGAGAATAGGGGAAGAACAAAGGAGAGAGGAAAAATCCCAAAAAATTGTGGGAAGTCACAAGGGAAGTTGAAGAAAGGAAGATCTAAATCCAGAGGAAAAATGGATTGTTTGCACTGTGTAAAGCGAGGACACTTGAGGAAGGATTGTTGGTCTCAAAAAGGAAAACAAGGAGACAAAAAACATGATGACAGTAAGGAAGCTAATGTTGCAAGTAATAAATTGTAGGATGATTTAATTCTATGTTTATATAATGTTAATGATTCCTGGGTAATAGATTCAAAGGCTTCATTTCATGCCACACCCCGTAGGAAACATTTTGTAGATTATGTTCAAGGTGATTTTGGACAGGTATATTTGGGTGATGATGAACCCTGCTAGATTGTTAGAAAAGGAAAAATAAAAAATCAAGTTGCAGAATGGAAATGAATGGTTGCTATAGGAGGTAAGGCATGTTCCAAATTTGAGAAGAAATTTAATCTTTGCAGGACAACTGGGTAGTGAAGACTACATAGTTACCTTTACAGATAAAGTTAGGAAGGTGACTAAAGGTCCATTAGTAGTGTGAATGGTGGATCTAGACCTGCATAAAAATGAACAAACAACATAATATTAGTCCATTATGCAAATCAAAACAATCATTCCCCATAAGATTCATTTGAAACATGAAGCACAAGAAATAAAGTAAAGAACAAAAATGAAAGAAAACTAAATCTTATTAAATTCTCAAACTCCCAATCCCATGGGGAAATTGGTGTTATTTTGATGTGGAAAATATCTCTTTCCCAATTCCTTGCAAGCTTGAAGATGATCAATGGTGCTCCTTGATAAAATTTTCCATAACCTAGCTATGAAATTGATGAAAACTATGAAACTTGGATGAGAATGGATGAAACTACTCAAAACATGAAGATAATGATCTTGCCTAAAGTTGTGGATCCCAAATTAGTAAAAGAGCCTTCTATTTATAGAAGAGAAGGATGGAAGAATGAGCCAAAAGGATGAATGTGGGACAAAAGATCAACCAATAACACAATGCAACTTGTCAACATGTTAGTGGATAGAGGTGGAGCACATTTTGATGAATGTGCACATAAATGCTATTAGGTGGATATTTAAAATTTGGAGAAGTGACATGTAGGAGGGAGAAGAAAGAAGAGTTAATGCCACTTGGATCAAGAAAAAGTACATGTAAGAGGCCTTTAATGCCTTGTTGGATGGAAAAAATCTTTGGGAGAGCAAATTCAAATTTGAAGAATATTCCAATGAGATTCCTTTTTGAATGAAATAGAAGAATTTATAAATCAAATAAATTGATTTACTTGCACAAGTTGCAAAATACAGAGGATTTGAGGGATTAGTGTTAGGATTAATCATGATTTGATTAACTTAGATGATAATTAGTTGATTTGACATTTTGACTTAGATTTTTTGGATTTAAATAAATCAAAATGAGAGGAATAATGAATATTAGATTTAATTAAATAAAGTTGGATTTATTTAATTAAAAGGGGATGGTGTTAGACTTAAATCAAATAAATATTATTTTATTTTATTTAAAGCATATGACTTTAGAACTTAATTAATTAAAATGAATTATTTAATTAAAAGAGGGATACTAGGATTAATTAAACAAAATAACTTATTTAATTAATAGAAGATAATGATTTGATCAAACAAAATTGATTTATTTAATTAAAGGATGAAATATGATGAATTTAATTAAATAAGGGTTATTTAATTAAATAGTTAGTAAAGGAGATGATTCGGATAGAACTGGTGTTAGTAAATCAGGATCAGGTGCCTGAGATCAATCAATATAATTTGTATCTACATTTTTCCCCTCTTTGAAGCAATGTACCTACTACGTTGGTTCAAAGAATATACCTGCCAAGATCAAAATTTAAAAAAAAAATGATTTTTTGGATTCCCCACTATTACCCCAATGAAAGAATTACGCTGGTATACTGCCCCCTCGAGAGATCAAACAAAAATTTGGATTTTTTGGGTGATCTTGCCAAAAAAAGAGGACAGGCTGCCCGATGAGTCCAAAAAGGCTCTAGGATGTAAAAAATGTGCTAAAACGCGAGAAAAAGACCTGAAACGAGCTTCAATTGGGAAAAATAGGGTCGGGGGCACAAAACCCTATTTTCATGGCTAAATAGGGTCAAAAAACCCTAATTTTCATGCTTAAATAGCCCTTGAGGGGTCACTTTCAATTCATTTGCACACTCAGCCTTTAGAAATTTCTTGTTTTTGAGCTCTAACCTTCATGCGAGATGCTGCAAAGAGTGCTTCCCCGACACATTTCTGAGCGAGTGAGTCTAGTAGAAACTTCCAAGCACAGGATCACCGGTATGTGACCCTAACCCAACTTGTATTTTTTATTTTTGTGCACATTTAATAGGGTTTGAAATTCAAACTTGTCCAATAGTGTTTTTTGGTGCCACTAAAAGGGTAGAATCGACAATGCTAGACCTTAAACCATGCCGCTATTGTGATCTACAATGTCACATTACAGTTTAGGATTTAGGGTTCAAACTCCAAATGGTGATGCATATGCAAATAGTACCGCCACAGTCTAGCTAGGTTTTTAGGAGTTTCTAAGTCAAAAAGGTTCGCGGTCAAACAATGATGTCACGACTGAGTTTGCAATTAAGAGATCTCTAGCAGCACAGTTTGGAGTTTCCAAACAACAATTCCTTTGCAAATAGCGACAGCTTTGTTGTTTCAGTTGTGAAAACTTCAAACGGGATCGAGATTTTTTTATGAAACTTGACGTTGTGGCTCTATGGGTGTAGGAGGACAAAGAGCCTATACATTTACATGAGCATCGATCCCTAGTTCTTAGTAGATTGAGCGGGTTGCATGAGTTGCTTTAGGATCACCTTGGAGCGATCGATCTATGGCACATCGCATACGTGCCTGTCATCAGGACCCACCTAGGTATGATGACCGCACTAGCTGAGCGATGGCATAATGAGACCTCATCCTTTCATCTTCTGACCAATGAGATGACTATCACATTGGAGGACGTCTGGTAGATTCTACGATTGCCCATCCATGGCAAGAGGGTTATATATGAAATGGACGTCGGCACGGATGCATGCGATGAAATTGTGATAGGTCGAATGTGAGCGTTAGAAAGCAAGCAACAAGTAAAAGAGTGCAAATAAACACCAAAACAACCTACACCTCAAGATTAGCCTAAGTTGGAAACAATGCAAGACAAAGCAACGAAATGGAACCTTATACCTTGCGTTGAGTCGATCCTTTGGTTGGCCCTTCGATCTTTGATGTGTATGCTCCTTGGATGGCACAAGATGTGAGATGTGAGATGCAAATGATGCTTGGAAACATGAAAATGGCTAAGTGTGGGTTGAGAAACAAAACTGCAAGAGTTTGTCTAGCACAAATGATCTCCCCAAAATGAGAGAAAAGAGGGGGTATTTATAGGATTTTTGAAAATTCCTAGGGGAAATGGATGGTCAAGATTGAGCCACCAAATATCAAGATGTAGGGCTAAGGTGAGTTGAGAACTCACAAGCCCTCACATCTTGACATGTGGCATGTGAGATAGCCCTAAAAGGTGAAGTGGACATGAGGTGGAAGGAGAAGGACATGACATGGAGAGGGGTACAAAGTACCTTGGGATTGGACAAGATCTCCTCATAAAGGAGGTACTTGTCCCCATGTGGGGGAGAGGACAAGTGGGGAATTAAAAATTCCTCAAATATTCTCATGGGGAAGAGGGAAGGAATTTAAAATTCCTTAAATGCATTGGGAGATTAAAAAGTGAATTAAAAATTCACATGGGGAAGGGAGATGCCTTTTCAAAAAAGAAAATCATTTAGTAAGGTTGACTAAGGACACATGTCATAAAGGACATGGGGAAGAGAAAAGGAATTTAATATTCCTTGGAAGGATAAAAGGAATTAAAAATTCCTTGAGAGGTTGATTAGGCTAGTTAGTGAAGGATTAGAGGATGGTTAGGTGGCTAAGAGAGATTAGAGGCCAACTTGAAAAAGTTGGAGGATGTGACACATCCTAATCAAGGATTAGGCATGTGCACATCCTAATGATGAGATTAGATGATGGATTAGGATAAGATAAAAATGATGGGGGGTGTGACATGAAGGGAATTAAATAAATGGAATGTTTATTTAATTCAATTGGTGGAAGGAGGATTAAAGAGATAAGGTATTATTGATTAAATACCTTAGGGATTTGGCAGAATTAAAGGTATTAATTAAATAATAGTAGTATTACTTAATTAACAAAAATAAGATGAAAGGGGATGAATTTGGATAAATTAAGTGTCCAAATTTAGACATCTACAGAGATCATGGGGATGGATGAGATTTTCTTCATCGAGGGTCAGATTGAGATTGAGCACTACAGAGGTCATGTGTCTACCTTCCAATTAATTGTGGCAGCTATTATTTCAGTACTTGTAGCTTTAGATCGATGGGGCAAGTATTTCAGTCTGGGATGGGGTCTAGCTTGGGAGCAGATGCTCTTCAGGAGGTGCTTCTTTGCATGGGGACCAGTGATGTTGGCCTCACTATATCACAATTTGCACGAGTTCGCGTACTGCGGCAACAGAGCCCTTGGAGTAGAGGTTACACTTCTACACATATGGGCATGGGAGCACATTGTCATGCTTCGATTAAGGGTCACAGTGGTTGACGTGGAGCCCGATGACCTAGCAGTTTTGTAGTACAGGGGTGTTCTCACATTCATGCATACAGGACAGGCTAGCATTCCTCACTGGCGGAGGGTTATTGATGAGATGACCACATTGACTTGGAGTCCTTAGCTAGGGATTCCCACATGGTATGATGGTGTACAACAACTATTTTATGTGAGGCAGGATCAACTCATGCAAGGACGTGAGCACATGATGATTGAGTGCTACCTGCCCTATCAGATAGTGAGACAGTTCAAAGATATCCAGGACAAGCCAAACATTCAGTATATGGCCATATTTTCCTAGACAACCAGGGAGACTACATGGTATCAAATGATCCTAGCATATGATGTAGTTGATTCATTTAGATAGTTGGTAGCCAAACCCTGGGCCTATGATCAGGGGTCAGCAAACCCAGGGACCACACAGGCTTATGTTGACTAGTTTAGGCCTCCAATATGATTGACAGTGTCAGGAATAGTTCTTCTATGGTGGAGACCCCAAGGCCGGACAACAGGGCAGGGGCAGGGATGAAGAGGGGGAGGAGATGGATATGGAGACAGAGGAGGAGGAGGTAGACCACCTCCACACTAACAAAGAGACGGGCATCAGCAGAGAGATGCACCCAGGGACCAGTAGCCACCTATGAGGGACCAACAACCCCCACATAGAGATTAGCTACTACCACCACCTCTACCACCTCAGCCTAATTAGAGGGATGTTTTGATTTAGTATCTCCAGGCCCAGGTGCAGAAATTGATAGTAGAGAGGGACTAGGCTCGGTAGCAGGTCTAGGACCTCACAGTGGAGCGAGATCAAGAGAGGCAGCAGAGATAGGTGACCAAGCTATAGTTAGCATAGGAGGTGGGCAGATGGTAGCAGCTGGAGAGTATGGCAGCTACAACACAGGGCAAGACAGTCCCGACATGGATGTAGTATGACACAGTGAGATAGGCCAAGTACTATAGAGTACATTATCGATAGGCAGTGCCTTTGGCAGCTTAGGTGCCAGATTTCTCCTAGCAGATAGGATACGGGCAGGACCAGCCTTAGAGACAGGTGGGTGAGGGGAGCAACCACCAAGGCTAGCTCACATTTTTTATCAGCGACACTATTCTTTTTTAGATCCACAAGATCTATTTTTTATAGCCCTGTGGGCATTTGTATACATTGATTGATACACATGACATTTGATCATGATTTTGTACCATGATAGTTATATTATTTTGATGATATATGATATGATTGATTTGTTATGAGATGTGTCTATTTTATTTATGCATGATGGATGGATGTATTTACTTTTCTATATGTGATGTGATGACATGATGTGACTCTCTATTATGTGATGCGATGTATGTATGATTTTATATTATGCGATGCAATGTGATGTATGGATGTCATGGATGCATTTCTTTTTCAGTATCTTTTATGTGCACTCTTTATGATGATTATGTATGGATGCTATGGATGCAGATGTTTATGATATGCAAATTATTTTGATATGCTTAGACTAATAGATCTATATTATACCCCTAATGGATGATGTTGTATGAGATGCTCTTTTTCTTTTTTCAGTATCTTTTACATGTTATGATATGATGATGCGTATATGGATTATATGTTGATGCTTATGATTATGATATGATCATTCCTATGTGATTATGCAAATGGATGATTCTTATGATGATGATTTTATGATTATGTAATGGACCAAAATGCATGGTTTATGAGATGCTTAGAATAACCAATCTATATTATGCAATAATGAAAATGCAATGCATGTGAGATGATCAGTGTTTACTATATGATATGATATGATATGCAGCATGCTAATGGTTTGTGGATGTAGGATAGATGCATTGATGATGTTTTTGATTAATTGTCATGATACCATGTTAGTGCAAAGAGAAGAAAGAAGAAATAAGATCCAACAAGCCTACTTTATTAGAGAGGATAATGATGATGATGATTTGCTTATTAGGAATTGGGATTTTAAAAGGGCTACTTACCTTATGTTTGATAACACATGTAGGCATGATGCATTAAGGTATAAAGAACCAGGATGGCATTGCACCTAGTGTGATGGAATTTGACTTGATAATCAAATAGGAGTATTCATGTTCACACCTAACATACGAAACCTTATTTAAAATGTAGTTTAGATATTCCAAACATCTTGGACCAAAACATAGAAAGGCAAGCCTTCCTATGTGGTCAACAAGACACCTAAAACATCCTCCCTAAAAACCAAACAAAGCATGCATAACCAAGGTTATATTACAAGAACATCCAACAAGCATAGCTGATAAAAATATAATAATATTTTCCCCATTCCTTTCTCTCTAAATCCCTTTGTTTGGAGATCATCGAGAGATCATTGGAATGAGCACAATAAGATAAGTCAAAAAGACAAAGATCAAGTAAACAAACAAGCTAATTTTCTTCATACTGCTAGCCAAGACTAAACTATGGTGATGCCTGATGTTGATGTTCATTGTAGGAAGGATGCATCCTAGGACATTATGTTATCAGATGATTTGAGAGAAACTAGATGATGAGATATTAGTAGCAAGAGTTGATCAACTTGTTTACTTACTAACCTAGACTTGAGACCCTAATGTTTGAGTTTTCACTTTTGAACTGTTAGACTTGTTTCTGACTGTTTCACCAAAGTTTAAGGGTGATGATGATTTATTATGCATGAATATTTATTTTGGGTGAAAGCGAGATGGGACATATTGATATTTTCAGGTATTTGGATGTTTTTGATGTTTTTGAAATGTTTTGAGGCTTTTTTTGGTATTTTCAAGATATTTTACAAGTGTTTTGATTTTTGAATTTTCCAATGTTTGGGGTTTTCTGAGATTTTGACCAAAAGACTAACCTAAAGACCTATCCTAGGGGCCTCAGGGGCTGGTCAAAGATTAGCCTTACCTACGTTATACACATAGAGACTACATAGTTCGACTAACACAAACTCGATTATTGATGAGATATTAACATGTGGATTTCCAGCTTATTATGACAGACTTCTAAAGGACTGACCTAAGTGTCTTGGGGGGATGATCAAAGATCAACCTTTCCTATGTTCAAAGCTCAGAGACCCGTAGTTCAACAAGATGACTCTATTTTGACTTTTTGACTTTTTGACTTGTTTTGGGATTTTGATATGTTCTGAATGTTTTTGGATTTTCTAATTTTTTGATGTTTTTGTATTTTTTGATTTTAAGGAAGACTTCAAGAATATACATGAATCCAATCCAATGAGAACATGCCCCCAGTGTGATGCAATAGACTACTCTGATATAGGCAGGTCAAATTGACCTTTAAGAATGGGTCGAGTAGTACTAGGAGGGATCATGATACAAACACAGGATCAAGTTATGATGTGGACACGAATGGGTGATATGGAACTGTGATGGAAGGATGCGATGGGATGCAATGGATGGATGGTGCAAAACAAGCCATGGAGATCCTAGTGGATGGAAATTTACACAAGGTGCCTACTTTCCAAGTTTTCACCAAGGTACTTGCCCAAAGTTCCATCGAAGTGGTTTTCACTAGAGGATGATTTTTTCTTTAGTGGTTTTAATCCTTTTTCTGATTTTTTTGAATTTTTTTATTTTTATTTTTATTTTGTATTTTTGGTTTTACACCTTGGAAGATTAGGCATAAAAAAAATTTAGATGGGAACTATTCATGGGTTCTTGCAGAGGCTCTCCTTTTGGTGTCGATAACTGATATTCCCCTGACTTGTATCTTGTTGTGATGACAAAGGGTCCCAACCAATTGGGTTCAAACTTTCCCTTGCCATTTGAATTTGGAACATTCTTCTAATTCTCCTTCAGCACCAGTTCTCTAACTTGGAAGGTCCGACTCCTAATCTTCTTGTGGTAACTCTACTTGAGACAGTTCTGGTAGACTTGTAAATGGTTTAAGGCATCCATGCGCAACTCATCCAATAGTTCCAGCTCATTGAATCTTGACACCCAATATTCCTCATCTGTGAGGAGATTCTACAATGATATTCTTAGGGACGGGAGCTCAATCTCAATAGGGAGAATGGCTTCTAATCTGTAGACTAGGGAGAGAGGGGTGGCGCCTATTGGTGTGCGGATACTTGTTCGGTAGGACCATAGGGTAGGAATCAATTGGAGGTGCCAATCACGACCAACTTCATTGACCGTCTTCTTGAGTATTTTTAAGATGGTCTTATTTGTAGCCTCAACTTGGTTGTTTCCTTGGGGGTAATATGGGGTGGAAAAGTGATGTTGATATTAAACTCGTGGCATAGGTCGTGAACATCCTAGTTTTTGAAAGGTGTCCTATTATCTGAGATAATGGCTTGAGGGACACCATATTGGAAAATTAGGTAGTTCAGGATGAACTTGGAAATATGCTTTCCTACGATATAGGTCATGGGAATGGCTTCCACCCACTTCATGAAGTACTCCATGGCAGTGATGATGAACTTATGTCCACTAGATGAGGTGGGGGTAATTTTGCCAACAAGATCGAGCCCCCATTGTGAAAAGGGCCAAGGTGTAACAATTGGGCAGAGCTCTTGAGTTGGTGCATGGATGAGATCCCCATATTATTGACACTGTAAACACCTCCGGACATAGTCATGGGCTTTCCTTTCCATTGTAGGCCAATAGTAGCCAGTTCTTAGCAAATTCTTGGCCAAGGTCATACCACTCGAATTTGAACCACAAATGTCATTATGCACCTTGGTTAATGATGTCAAAGCTTCCTTCGCATTTAGGCATCATATAAGGGTTCCTTCAATGCTTCTATGGTATAGGGTATCTCCTAGGATGACAAAACAGGATGACTTCTTGACAAATGCTCTTTTAATGTTTGGGGTTATATCTGTGGGGAGGACTCCTATTCTCAAGTAGGTGTATATACCATGATACCAGGGATCACCGGGACCAACAATTTCACACACAAATTCAGACTCTCATACCTCGAATGCTGGTACAAGAAGCTGCTCTATGAGGAATTATTGCTTTGGGATGTTGCATGGGACATCTAGGAGTGATCCGATCATTGCCATAGAATATGCCGCTATGTTATTTTCCCTTGGTAGTTGCTCAAATGTGATATCAATGAAGAACTCCTTGAGGCTTTCCACTAGTTTCTTATATGTATTCAACTTGTCATCCTTTGTTTGATACTCATCATTGACCTGGTTGATTATGAGCTGAGAATCCCCGTAGAACTTGAGTACCATGATCTACCATTGCACTGCAATTCTTAGCCCTATGACAAGAGCCTCATATTCTGCAATGTTATTTGTGCAAGGGAATGATAACTTGTATGATTTTGGTATGCAATCCCCTTGTGGAGTGATGAAGAAGATTCTCGCTCCTGACCCATGTTGTGTGTAGGATCCATCAAAGTAGATTTTCTAGTGATCTACTATATTTAGGTTAAAGATGGATTCATCAGGGAATTCTGATGCAAGTGGATTCTCTAAGTATATTGGTACCTTTTCTAGTTGATTTGCAATTGCTTGTCCTTTAATCGCCTTGCATTCTACATACTCAATATCGTGCTCTGTCAAGATCATAACCCATTTAGTTTTTCACCCTATAAGCATTTATTTAGAAAGTAGGTACTTGAGAGGGTCTATTTTTGTAATGAGTTTTATCTGATGTGCTAGCATGTAATGTCTAAATTTCTATGTGGTGAACATGACTTCCAAGAAAACCTTCTCAATGGATGTATAATTCAGCTCATGCCCCACCATGGTTCTGTTGATGTAGTAGATAACTCTCTCCTTCCCATTTTCATCATGTTGTACTAAGAGAGTGCCAAGAGTTGTTGTTGATATGTATAGGATCAAGGGTTTTTCCAGAAGTGGTGGCATGAGAACTGGTGGTGTGAGTAAGTACTCCTTGATCTTGTTGAAGGCTTGATCACATTTCTTGTCCCACTTGTATGCTACCCCCTTATGGAGTAGATGAGAATATGGGACAGCCTTGTCTACTAGTTGTGCTATGAATTGGCGGATGGACTGGAGTCTTCCTTGTAGACCCCTTAGTTGTTTCAATGTTTTTGGTTCCTCCATTTCAAGAATTTCCTTGACCTTAGCAGGATCTATCTCAATTCCTCTCATAGACACGATATATCCAAGGAGATTTCCTGACTGTACTCTGAAGACATTTTTTTGGATTGAGTCTGACTTTGTATTCCTCTAACGTATCAAAGATGCAACCCAATGCTGCTATGTGATCTCGTCATTTCTTTGACTTGGCCAGTATGTCATCCACATAGTCTTCCACAATTTTGTGAATCATATCATGAAATATTAGTGTCATGGCCCTTTGATAGGTAGCTCCTTCATTTTTCAGCTCGAATGTCATCATATTCCAGCAATATGTCCCCCATGGACAAGTGAAGGTCATTTTATGTTGGTCATCTTTTACTATCATGATCTAGTTGTAATATTAGAATACGACCATCAATGATAGTGTCTCATGTCCTACCATCATATCCACAATCATGTCAATGTTTGTTAGAAGGAAATCGTCCTTGGGACATGCTTTGTTAAGGTCTCTGAAGTTCGTGCAAATGTGGATGCCCCCAGTGGGCTTTGAAATGGGTACAAGATTTGAGACCCACTCTGGGTAATCAATCAATTGTATGAATCCTACATCTAGGAGCTTTTGTAATTCCATTTTGACCAACAATGCTATCTGGGGATGCATCTTTCTTAGCTTTTGTCTCACTAGCTTTGCTTCGGGATATACAGCTAGGTGGTGAACCATAAATTCTGGATCAAGTCTAGGCATGTCAATATAGGTCCATGCAAAGTTTATCTTTCTTTCTATTAGAAACACAGCTAAGAGTTCCTATTGTTATGTGAGAAGTGACTCTGCATAGAATGTTATGTGTAGCATTTCCTCTGTTCCCAGGTTGCTTGGATTGCACTTCTCTGCTAAGACCGTTGAATTCTCCTGATGAATGGAACTAAGGGGAAGATTGAATCCTTCATCCTCGAGCACCTCAAAGAGGTTTTCACCATTGGATGCATCCTTTATTTTTACTATTTTTGGGTCAGAGAGTGCCACAATGTGGTTTTCACTCAAAGACCTAGAGATTATTCTCATATTTTCACTTTTACGACTAAAGGATTCAATCATCTCCCCATAGTAAGCATGTGTGTCTAGCATGATGCCGAACTCATCCTTGTGTTCTCCATATGGTACAGTATCCCGTAATCCCATGAATTCTGAGAGCACCTCATCATTTTCGAATCTATCCAAAATTGGTGGTCCTCGTTGGTTGTAATCAATGAGTTAGGGATAGACTAAGTTTATTTCATGGGTTTGATGGTCTGACTCAAAAGACAAGGTACTAATCATGAGAAGGGAGGAATCCTCAAATAGCATGGTCAAGTCAATTATGGGATCTTCATGACTACACACAACAATTATGTCAAAGGTAAAGTCATCTATGACTTGACCTGTGGATACTAGTAATTGAAGGGTAGATGTTGATAGCTGAGGGAGAGTTTTGAAATTCTTAACTGGGGCCGCTTTTCCAAGTATGGTTAGATTTGGAGGGGTGCATCTAAGGCTGAGATTTCTTATATGCTTCTTAGCGACAATGGATTCTAATAGGCTATTGTCATTCTTCCCAAGTTTCTTATTCTTGTTGTAACCCATACTAAGCATCATTTGTAGTCCTTTTGTACTCTCATCCATGGGAAGATTAGGCATGGGCCTTTCATCTTGGTATAGGAGACTGGATATTTCCTTTTCATCTACCACTTCCTGACTTAGGTCTCCCCAACATCTGAATCTAGAGGGGTCTACTTTGAAGCTTTGGGATGATGTTTCAGCTAGTTGGGGTTGCACGTGATACCTAGGAGATTGAGGTAACTCTCCTATCACAAAAGAACTCTTCTTCATTTTATAATCCCCACACCCATTATCTTGGACAATGACTTTGATTTCAAAGATATCAGGAATGGTGGGTGTCTTTGTCTCGGAAGTGGAGGCCAAGATCATTGGGTCTACATATGGGGTTGTAGGGCCTTCATCGTTCTTTGCGACTTGAGGGATTTTATAGTATTTTTCTTCTAGGTTCTTACAGTAATAAAAGGCCTTTGGATCACCATGGACTGTGACCTCTTGATTTTGATATGGGAATTTGACACACTAATGGAAGGTTGATGCAATAGCTTGCATCCCATGGATCCATGGATGCCCCAGGAGGATGTTATAAGGCAAATCAAGGTCAAGGACCTGGCATGTGGTTTCCATGATGGCTGGCCCTACTTGAATAGTGAGTTGACTAGTGCCTTGAGACACTCTTTCCTGGTCATCATATGCTCTGATTGTGTTACCCTTACCTTTTTCAATGGCATCCTCTAAGAATCCCAGATTCTTTATTAGTTTGAGGGAATAGATATTTAGACCTCCACCCCCATCCACCAAGACCCTTTTAACTTTATTTTTATGAACCGGGACTTCAGGGTGGAGTGCGCGATTGTGAGATAGTTGGATAGGGAAGTCCTAATCAAAAAGCGTTAGGAGATTTGGGGTGGTGATGTGTCCAAAAATAGCTTGGAACTAGTCAACATCAAGATCCACGGAGATGGTGGATGAAGCCAATGCTTCCTCTAGGATTTTTCTATGTGCAGGAAAAATCTTCAGCAACTCCATGATGGAGATCTAAATGGGGGTTCTTTTCAATTGGTCTAGGACATTGTAGCCATTGGGAACAAATTTCAAATTGGAGGTGGATGCCCTAGGTGGTTGTGATGATCCAACAATGGTAACTTTTCCACCACATATGGCAACTCCACAATCGGATTTGGCTCCTTTGACATTAATAGTAGTGACCATTTCATCTAGGGATGTGACAACATGATCATACACATGGTTTACATTGGCATACTTTTTCTTCCCATGATTAATCCCTTTGTTATGATCTGGCATCAGATTCATGTAAATTTTTAGGTCCTGATTTCCAGCTAGTTGCTCAACATTTATGATCTTGTCATCGATGAGGTCTTGGATCAGATTTTTCAACCTCATGTAGCTAGCTATCATGTGCCCCTTGATTTTGTCAAAATCGTAAAGGTGATTTTCATTGTACCATGGCGGTTTCACTTGGGGTTCCTGATAGTTCTTATAAATGGGAATTTTGATGAGATTCTCATTTACCAACTTCTTCATGGCATATTCAATTGATTCCCCAAGGGTAGTGTATTTTTTCTTGGGGGGATATTGTTTGTTCCATGGGGGTGGTCCCCCTTTATTATTTAGATTGTTGACTTGATTATTGGGTGGTTGTTGTGATACCGTGTTGGCTTTTGTCTTGTTTCAATTGTTTCCTTGTGGTTGTTGGTATGTTTGGGTGTTCTATTTTTGAGCACTGATTATGACCTTAGCATCAACCACACCATTGTTGGTGACATTTTTGTTCTTCACCAATGTGCAAGGTTTTTCATTCTAGCTAGTGGATGCACAGTTGTATGGATATTCTTGATATGTGGGTGTCCCCCCTTGTGCAATAAGGGCTCTTTCAATGTTGAGTGCCTTGGGGATCAAATGGTCATATGTGGTGATACATTGCATCTTTAGGTGGAATGACAAGGTTTTCTCAAGATTGGAAATGATGGTGCAAATTTTTTGTTCTTCTAGCATGGTCCACTTGCTCCTTTTTTCCTTGGATTTCCACCATTGTAAGAAGGAAGCAATGATTCCCCTTTAGCTTGTTTAAGAACAGATAGTTCCTCTAGACTCACATCCATACCTATATTGAATGCGTAGTTTTTTATGAATGCATTTATAATCTCTTGGAACCTTTTGATTCTAGGAGGAAGGCGAGAGAACCATTCCATGGTGGGGCCAGCCAAACTTTGAGGGAATAGCCGCATTAGATATGTATCGTCGTATGCAACCTCCATACAATGTACCTGGAATTCCTTGATGTGATCTTTAGGGTTTCCCATCCCACGATATTTGTTGAATTTAGGGATTTCAAACCCCTTTGGGAATGGTACCATTGCAAGGCTCCTGTTGAATGGATAGGAGCACAAATTGCTAGGTGTTTTCGTTGTTTTCCCTGATTGAAGGTCTAGCACCTATTGTGAAGGCAATTTGATTTGTGCTATCACGTCATTTTGCAGATCGAGAGGTGGAGTGAATTTGTTTTGAGGTGGTTGAATTGTTTGACTGATAGGTGGATTGTTGGGTATGTTGGTGGGAGTTTGTTGCAAGCTCTACTATGTGATCAAGGCTTGCTGATATGCCTGCATTTGTTGTTGTTCCAACAATGCTTGTTGTTGGTCTTGTTGCTATTGTGTCAACAATGCTTGTTGGTCTTGTAGTTGTTGTGCTAACAATGTTTGTTGTTGGGCTAGTAATTTGGTTGCTTCTTGTTGTGCTTGATATTGTTGCAGGGATTGATGATATGCTTACTACTAAGCAACTTGGTATTGTGCATGTGCTTGCACTTGTTGGGCTTGGTATTGGGCTTGCACCTGAGCTTGAGCTTGTTGGGAAGCTTGTGCAACCTGGGAAGCCTATGCGGCTTGTGTGGCTTGTGCAGCTTGGGTAGCTTATTGTTGTTGTAATAAGGCTTGAGCTTGGAAAACTTCTTGTACTTGTTGTGTGGCTTGTTGAGTAGCTTTTTGTGTAGCTTGCATGTTTTTTTGTGCTTGTTGAGCTTGGAACTACTGAAGTTCCTTTTGGTAGGCCTATTGTGATGCTTCTAAAGTGATCCTATATGGGTTTTCCATATTTGGTCTTGGTGGTGGTGGCGGATTCAGAATGGTTTTTTTTATTGTGATGAGGGGTTTCGTATTGATGATAGGTATTTGTTTAGTGGATGGTGCGATTGATATGCTTGGTCCTTGAGAGACCACGTTTATGGATGGTACGGTGATTGCTTGTGTTGCTTGGATGGTTGCCACCTATTGTTGTGATATTCATGGCATGATCGGAGGATTTGGTACAATGGTTTGATTTATGATTGGGGGGTTGTTTTAATTCTGTTGATTGATGGTTGGGGCATGTGCAGGATCATGATGGGCCAAAAAGGTGGTGATATGATGGGTATGTGTAGGGTATGTGGCTGATGACTTTTTTTTTACCCAAAATTAATGAAACAAAAAGGGTTTTTAAATGATATTCTCAGCTTTCCACCAATATAAATTATGCTTTACTTTGAATTTAATAAATAATTATTATTCATTTTCTATTTGAATTACGACTAAAGTCTTGATTGATAGGTTGATTGAAAAACATCTATAGCTTTCAAATAGTATAACATTTTTTGAATCTGAAATATGTCACATTCTCATACTATAAGATTAAAAATGAATTTCATGAAGTTTTGACCAAGTTAAGGTGGTCAGACATACGAGTTTTTATATTTTTAAAAGTTGTAATAAAAAATCATAATTAATTATTTACTTGGAAAAAATTACAAAATATATGCATCACATCGGGACATGACTCCTCTACTTATATCTAAAATCTTATAAAAAATATTATCATTTTATTGTGGTTAAGGTGGTTAGACAGACAACTACTTATTTTTTCCCTAAAATTTAAGTACTACTGCATTGAAATTTCAAATTTTCACCAAATATATATATTTTTTTAAATAAACCTAGTAGTTTAGAAACTACATTCAATTTGCTACAGATTCTATTCTTACATATTTTTGAAATAATATAGATAACTTATTCAAATTTTTGCGTCAAGTTTCCTAACTCTGATTTTTTTGAATTTTTTCCATGATGATCCTGCACATACCCATTGGTAAAGGGGGTTGCCCTAAAAAGAGGAGTGGTATGGATGTTAATGGTAGAGGTGGAAGTGGTGGGAAAATGGGTGGTGTGTTTCCTTGAGCAAATGATGATTATGAGGGATCAAAGATTCCCCCTGGTCCAAATAGCCCACCTTCTCCTTGTGAAGTCATGGGGAGAGGGGTTTGTGTGTTAAGAGGACATGTCAATGTTGTGTTGAAAGAAGATGGCTTGGTGGGGTCATGAAAGACAAGTGAAACATATAGGTGTAGTGGATTCAATGGGACATATTGACCCAAGATGGTGTTTGCGTCCAAGTCTTGGTTATTTACAAGGGGGTGTGTTTGAAGAGCATGAAGTAATGAGCCCCCCTTGTTGACAATTAGTTGAGTTGGAGCAATGGATGATGTGATTTGTGGGATGGTTTTAGTGATTCTTTGGAATGGAGGTGTGGATCATATCAAGGGCATAATCCCAATATTTTTCTCCACGATGGTTCTTACATCATAGTTAGAATCTTTTTCCAATTCTAGCATGTATTGTGAAGGATTGAGCCTCATCACAGCATTGAAAATTTTGTGGTTTTCAGGATTTTGGACCATTTCAATAATTTCATCTTGAGTCATCCCTAGAACATTGTTGGTGATGTCCTTCACTTGGCCACCTTCCTCTTGATGATCTTGTGGAAGTGGAGGAAGATTGAGTGTGGGATCGCTAGACCTAATGGGATTCATTTCGGGTGTGGTTTGACTCAAGTCACTTGAATTGGATGTTTCCTTGTTTGTTTCCATGTTCTTGTGTTGAGATCTAGTTTGGACCATAAAATGAGGATCAATTTTCAGGAATGTGGGAGGTGAACCTCTAACTCCTTGGATTGATCTAAACTTTAGGTACAAAAAAGAAAGTCTAAGATATTAAGGATCAAAGGATGGTGATGAGATAATGAAAGATGGATGATTGGTGGATGATTTAAACCCTTAGGAAACCTTGAAGGAAATACTAAAATTTAGGACTTTTGGATTGATGTTTGATTTTATTTTGGATCTTGATTTTGGTTTGATTTGATTTGATTTTGATTGAATTTGGTTTGGATAATTAACTCATAAACTCCAAGAGGTTGGATGTTGTCCTAGAGTAAACTTGTTCACAAGATGACAATTTAACTAAGTGTGTAAAGAAGGATTCATCTACACACACCTAGTCAAACAAGATGATTTATATTTTGATTTCAAGAGGATTTTCCCAAAGTTTAGTATGAAGGATTTTTTCAAGATTTCCAAGAGTTGTTTGTGAGATGGGGTTTTGATTTTGATGTTTTGAGGAATGGATGAAGGTGTTTTATTTTTATCCTAAGATACTTGGAGAGACTTTTGTTTACTAGACCTAGGTGTTGAAGAACATGCTAATACTTCCTATGTGAGATACTCAAACCTTTGAAAAAGTTTTGGTTTTTGACAATAGTAAAATGAATACAAATTTGGATTGTTCTTTGCTACACGTTTGTAAAAGTTGAAGATCAATCTTTCTCTAAATTCGTAAAGCATAGAAAAACGTTTCTTGTGAGATTTTTGACTAAGACCTTTGGAATTTGGTTTTCAGATTTTGATCTTTTGGGAAATCATTTGAAAGAGCACATGTGTGGGGTTCAATGGTTCCTTATCTTTGCTTAATGATTCCTTTTTACTACAAACACTTTCTTGATTAGGTTTTCAAACTAAATGTCTAATATCCAAATTTCTTCTCATCCCACAAAGTCCATTATGTGGAAATCAAGGAAATTAAGGAAATAGTTCCCTAATGTTGAATTTAGTGAGAGAAAATTGAGATATAAATTCAAATGCTTAGAAGCCTCTAAGGATAGAATCCCTAGGGCAAGCAATAGCACTTGGATTTTGTCAAAGGTATTTTCTTCCTCTAAAGGGTTTGAAATTTGATGATCATGGTTGAATGTTTTTTTTCCAATGTTTTAGATCCAATCAAAGTGTTTTGATTCCAAGAATATGCACAACCCTATGGATAGTCAAGAGACAGTATTTTTTGAATCCCCAATTGGATAAATCCAATTGTGCTTATTCCAAGTGGATGACTAGAAGCTTGACCACACTAGCTCCCCTCCATGGCATACACTTCTCGAGTCAGCCAAGCTTCAGTTCTCATGAATCTCCCATGAAGAAATTATCATCTCTACAAAGAACTACAAAAATGTGGGGCGGCTTCAGAGGTCTAACCTCTTACACCAACAAATAGAAAGGATTTTGGCTTTTACACAAATTGGTTCTTAGTCAGGGTGATCGGGGACATGGCACCTTGAGAGTGTCCAACAAGCCACTAAAGGCTTTAATCAATCCTACTGGGGGATCTTATACCTTTTTAAGGTAGTACCCAGTTCTGAAAGACACTATATGGCTAAGGCCTACATACCATTGAACTTGACAGTTTAGTCTTATCCTTTTATATACCGGCCCGAGTGAAAAACTGGTTGGAGTTGCCTTTGAGTTCTCCTTTCGGATGTATCTCTTAGGTAGGCCCCTCTAAGGGTAAACAAAAGTGAGCAAGCACATCCATAGTTCAATCAATCTTTGTTTATGTGAACAAAGAGAGAACAAACGTGATATTCTCCACTCACACTAGCAAGATTTGTTCAATTTTAAGAATCCAAATTGAAGTGTGGAGCCAATCTTTTATACAACTTAATATCACCAAAATACTTTTGATTCTCATATCATTGTGAAGCGTGAGAGAAGTGCATACACCTTTTAAATGATATTACTTTGTAGAAATGATTACAAAGCATAAAGTACACATGTTCATTTTAACCTCAAAAACAAGAATGGATTATTTTTAAGCACCAAGATGAAGTGTGAAGTTTGTTTGTTCAATTTTAGAATCCCAAAACCAACTCTAGTAAGTTCCTAAAGTTCTTTTTAATCACTTTGATTTTTTCTTTTTAAGCCCAAACAAAAAATATTTTGAGTCCTAAAACTTGAAGGTAACAAAGCCTTAAGAATGGGATTATAATTGCTCCCAAAGTGTTTAAGAACACTTGATACAATAGAAAGAAGATGTCATAAGAATTCTTTTCTTTTCTTCCTCCTTCCCCTTTTGATTGCTCCAACCTACAAAAATTAGTTAATCCATAAAAAATAGAGGCACAAAACATATTAGAAGTTCAATGGATCAAAGACAAAAGGCACATGCTAAAAATAGCTTGAAATTTGACTTTTACCCCACCCCAATGATGCAATTTTCAAATGCGGCGTAGTTTGGAGTAGGTCAACGGTGCTCTAGTGAAGCTAGTGGTGCTATGTGGAGAAACAAAGATCACAATTATGTTGCTATTTCAACCAGTGGCACACTTTGGAGTTTCAGTTGACCCAGGCTACGTGAGAATTCTTTCAACGTCACAGTTTGAAGTTTGATAGCATTGCTAAATAGCACCATTGGACTGATAACAACGTTGTTTGACTCTGGCAATGTTGCAGTTTTTTGTAGACACATAAAATTTTTAAAAACAACAAAAATTTGGTCAAAAAATGTGTTAATTCTTCAAGATTCGCCCTCCTTCTAGTGCCAAAATGTGAATGGTGGATCTAGACCTACACAAACATGAACAAACAACACAATTTTAGTTCATTATGCAAATCAAAACCATCATTCCCCATAAGATTCATTTGAAACATGAAGAACAAAAAATAAAGTAAAGAACACAAATGAAATAAAACTAAATCTTATTCAAATGCTTAAACTCTCAATCCCATGGGAGAATTGGTGTTATTTTGATGTGGAAAATAGCCCTTTCCTAATTATGTGCAATCTTGAAGATGATCAATGGTGATCCTTGATAAAAATTTCCATAACCTAGCTATGAAATTGATGAAAACTATGAAACTTGGACGAGAATGGATCAAATTTCTCAAAACATGAATATAATAATCTTGCCTAAAGTTTTGGATCCCAAATTAGTAAAAGAGCCTTCTATTTATAGAAGAGAAGGATGGAATAATGAGCCAAAAGGATGAATGTGGGACAAAAGATCAACCAATAAAACAATGCCACTTATCAACATGTTAGTGGATAGAGGTGGAGCACATTTTGATGAATGTGCACATAAATTATATTAGGTGGATATTTGAAATTTGGAGAAGTGACATGTTGGAGGGAGAAGAAAGAAGAGTTAATGCCACTTGGCTCAAGAAAAAGGACATTTAAGAGGCCTTTAATTCCTTGTTGGATGGACAAGTCCTTTGGGAGGGAGAATTCAAATTTGAAGAATATTCCAATGAGATGCCTTTTTGAATGAAATAGAAGAATTTATAAATCAATTAAATTGGTTTACTTTCACAAGTTGCAAAATCTAGAGGATTTGAGGGATTAGCGTTATGATTAATCATGATTTGATTAACTTAGATGATAATTAGTTTATTTGATATTTTGACTTAGATTTTTTGGATTTAAATAAATCAAAATGAGAGGAATAATGAATATTATATTTAATTAAATAAAGTTGGATTTATTTAATTAAAAGGGGATGGTGTTAGACTTAAATCAAATAAAGATTAGTTTATTTAATTTAAAGGAGATGACTTTAGAACTTAATTAAATGAAATGAATTATTTAATTAAAAGAGGGATATTAGGATTAATTAAACAAAATGATTTATTCAATTAATAGAAGATAATGATTTAATCAAACAAAATTGATTTATTTAATTAAAGGATAAAATATGATGAATTTAATTAAATAAGGGTTATTTAATTAAATAGTTAGTAAAGGAGATGATTCAGACAAAACTAGTGTTAGTAAATCAGGATCAGGTGCCCAAGATCAATCAGTATAATTTACATGTCTACAAGTAGTAGGTAAAGGTGAAAAGGTAGGCACATTGTATTTTTGTACTGGTAATACTTATTCTACCTTAGCTGCTATAGAAATAGTTACTACTAAGACAGTTAGAGCACTTGCTAGGGGGACAAAAATAGAATTGTGGCACCATAGACTTGGGCACATGAGTGAGAAAGGGATGAAGATCCTTCACTCCAAAAAGTTGCTACCAGGTCTAAAGCATATTGACTTGGAGTTATGTGAAAATTGTGTTTATGGAAAACAAAAAAGAGTCTAATTTCTCAAAGTTGGGAAAGAGAAGAAGAGTGAGAAATTAGAGCTTGTGCATTCAAATGTATATGGACCAACTCAGGTATCTTCTCTTGGCGGATCTTGTTATTATGTTAATTTTATTGATGATTCAATTTGGAAAACATGGGTGTATTTTCTAAAACAAAAATTAGAATTATTTGAAAGTTTTAAAAAGTGGAAAGCTTTGGTTGAGAATGAGATAGGAAAAATTGAAGTGTCTCAGATTTGATAACGGAGGTGAGTATTGCAGCATAGAATTTTAAAATTATTGTTCATACAATGGAATCCATAGGTAGAAAACAATTCCTAAAACCCCATAAGAAAATGGTGTGTCTGAGAGGATGAATAGGACCATTATGTAGCATGCAAGGAGCATGAGATTGCATGTTGGACCACCCTTACAATTTTGGGCAGATGTTATACATACCGTTGTTTATTTAATAAACATAGGACCTTCAAATCCT
This sequence comes from Sequoia sempervirens, assembly GCA_007258455.2. Taxonomy (NCBI): domain Eukaryota; kingdom Viridiplantae; phylum Streptophyta; class Pinopsida; order Cupressales; family Cupressaceae; genus Sequoia; species Sequoia sempervirens. Next base: position 265,878,010 of record VDFB02353493.1, read on the forward strand.
TTGGATGGTGGCATTCCAGAGGCATGGACGGGTAAAAAGGTAAACTATTCATTTCTAAAAACCTTTGGTTGTGAAGCTTTTGTCCATGTTGATATTAAAAATAGAACCAAGCTTGAGGCTAAGTCTAAAAAATATACCTTCATTAGATATGGAGTAGATGAATTTGGTTATCGGTTATGGGATTATGAAAATCATAAAATCATTAGGAGAAAAGATGTTATATTCACTAATAAGGTCATGTATAAGGATCGGCTACAGGAAAAGAAGCATGAACAGGCCAAAAAGGAATATGTGGTGTTGGATGAGATTCCAAAAAATAAAATGCCAGTGGTACATGATGCTCAATAACAACAAGTTATCCCACAAACTCCTGCAAGTGTTAGACATTCTACAAGGATAACTAGACCTCTAGAAATATTTTCTCCATCATTGTATTCTATATTATTAACTGATTTTGGTGAACCTAAAGGTTATGACGAAGCAATGCAGGTAGATACCAAAAAGGAGTGGGAGCTAGGCATGAAAGAGGAAATGGATTCCTTGCTTCAGAATCAAACTTGGGACTCAGCCCAATTTCCTGCAGGTAAAAGAGCACTACCAAATAAATGGGTTTATAGCTTGAAGGAAGAAGATGGAGGCAAGAAAAGATATAAGGCCGGACTCGTGGTAAAAGGTTTTGCATTGAAAAATAGGTAAGATTTTGATGAAATATTTTCTCTAGTTGTAAAGATGACTTCTATTAGAACTATTCTAAGTCGTGTGGTTGTAGAAGACCTACATCTTGAATAGCTAGATGTGAAAACAACATTTCTCCATGGGGATTTAGAAGAGGAAATATACATGCAGCAACCACAAGGATATGAGGTCAAGGGTAAGGAGGAATTTGTGTGCAGGTTAAAGAAGATTTTGTATGGCCTGAAGCAAGAACCTCGGCAATGGTATTTGAAATTTGATAGTTTTATGGCTAAACAAGGTTACAAAAGATGTCATTCTAATTATTGTGTTTATTTTAAGAAATTGGATAATGAGAGTTATATTATCATGTTGCTTTATGTTGATGGCATGCTTGTTGTTGAGTCTAACATACAACATATTAATGAACTTAAGCAAAAATTAGAAAATTCATTTACTATGAAGGATTTGGGTGGAGAAAAACAAATCCTTGGTATGAGGATCACATGGGATAGAACAGACATGAAATTATTTATGTCTCAAAGTGAGTATGTAGAGAAGGTGTTGAAAAGGTTTAACATGTAGAATGCAAAAGCAATTAGTACACCTTTTCCTAGTCATTTTAAGTTGACTAAGGAGATGTGTCCAAAGACACTAGAGGAGGAAGAAAAAATGTCTAAGATACCAGATGCATCAATAGTTGGTAGCTTGATGTATGCAATGGTATGCACAAGGCCAAATATTCCACATGCAGTGGGAGTTGTGAGCAGGTATATGAGCAATCCAAGAATGGAACATTGGAATGTAGTAAAATGGATTCTCTGATATTTGAGAGGTACTACTTCAAAGAAACTATGTTTTGGAGGAACAAATTCTGCTCTAAAAGGATATGTTGACTTTGATCTAGTGGGTGATATTGATAGCAGGAGGAGTACTATAGGGTATGTTTTTATTGTAGGAGGTACTGCAGTCAGGTGGATTTTGAGACTACAAAATGTTGTTTCACTTTCAACCATTGAAGCTAAGTATGTTGTTGCTATGGAAGCCAATAAGGAGATGATTTGGTTACAACACTTTCTAGAAGAATTGGGACAACAACAACAAGATAACCCTTTGTACACTGATAGCCAAAGTGTCATTCATCTTGCTAAGAATTCAGGTTTGCATTCAAAAACTAAGCACATATAGCTCAGATACCACTTCATCTGATCAGTTTTGGAGGATGGATAGTTGAAGTTGGAGACTATAGATATGTTCACAAAGGCAGTTACACAGGAAAAACTAATTTCCTCATCAGTTTCTATTGGCCTCCATGACTGATAATGGTGGACATAAGAAACTATCCATACCTATAATCCAATGGGAGCTACAAGGGCAACAATGTCCAATATCAGTCTCCAAGTGGGAGATTGTTTGGTGTGGAGCCTGATTAGTCTCCAACTAGGATATTGTTGGTATGTGGTGACTAATCATGCAAATATTATACACTCATAATGTATCCTCACTGGGGTTTGGGGTCGGTTCGAGCCCTAAGTGGGGATTCGAGGGTGGTAGCCCCCATTAGTGGGGGTTCACGGGTGTCAGCCCTTGACAGTGGGGGTTCGGGGGCGCAGCCTCTGAATTTTTTTTCTCATTAACACATCAAGGTTTTCCCACTGACATGTCAAATGAAAAAAAATGACTTTGTAAAACCCTAATTTAGAAGCTTCCAAAAATCTTGTTATAAGTAGTTGGGATGTAAGTTGTGGTGTGTAATTTGTGAGATTGCAATCTATTTTGCACTGGATAATAAAATCATTGGGTGGATGAGTTTCTATAGATGTAACCCATAGTGGGTGAACCATGTTAAATTTATGTGTTGATCTCTTTTGTGTTATTCTTCATTTTTAGTTATGGGTTATTTAATCTACATATAATTGTTAATGTTTATTGCTCCAATTTTCCTAAACCCTAACATCCACCTCCATCTCACAACACAATCAATGATCTTGTCCTTAACCAACTCTTGCAAAATGTTCCATCCCTCCAACAACAAATTTCTAGACATTGAGTCAAAATCACAATGGCCAACCTTCACAATATTCCAAAAGAAACCCCCTATCCTTGGAGATATTAAGAACACAACTGCCACGAGGTATAGAGATTCCTATACTTGATAGATATGGTGGGAAAGGAAATCCTGTTAGCCATGTTTCTGCATATACAACCATATATAATGACTTCATTTTTGAGGATAAACTCCTGGCTAAAATCTTCCATGGATCCTTGAAAGACACTTCTTTGGAATGGTTTTTCTCCTTACCGAATAATTCAATGCATTCATTTAATGAACTTATTGATGCCTTTCTCAATTACTTACAAATACACATGGGTCCTAAGATGGCCTTAGTTGATTTAATGACATGAAAAAAAAGGATGATGAAAAGGTCACTGATTTCATAGCATGATACCAATTGCTTTACTCATAAATAAACATTAAGATTCTCAATGTTAACCTTCAAAGAATGTTTATTGCCAATTTTTAGAACAAAATCCAAACTAAACTTGAGGTGTTGAAATTTCATTCCTTTACAAACTTGTGTACTGCCCTTCATGATTACCAAAATTCAGTTAGTAGTCATGAAGTGAAAACTCCCTCTAACCATCCTGAAAAATATAAATCCACGCCTCAAAATAACTATCAACCATTCAAGAAATAAAATAAGGGATTTTTACAACTTAATACCCCTCAACCAACTCAACAGGTTGACACCCAAGTGTATGCTATAAAGACAACAAATCCATACACATTTGGAGATAGAAATAGACAATTTACCCCTCTACCAAATACCCTTTATAACACCATGTTTCAGCTCTTAAACAAGAAATTAATTTCCTTACCTCTTGTTAGAGCTCTTAATCCTACTCGACCTTTACCTCCAAACTATAGACAAAATGCCTATTTCCATTTTCATCGACAAAATGGACATGACACGAAACATTGCAAGTGTCTTAAACATATTGTGCAAGACCTCATTGATTCTAACCATATTCAAATTGGTGGTGTTAATGATCAAGGTAACAAGTCTGCAGCCCCTCCTAACCAAAACTTGCAAATATTTACTAATCCCATGCCAAATCATAACATCTCCTTTTCAAAGCTAGTGAAACAAAGAATGATGTGATGAATGTTGACATGAGTGATGATAACATGAAAGACATGGAAAATATGATTGGATTCATTTAAGTTCAACCTTGTAAGGGCCTAACCAAAATTCCCCTTGACATTTCTTTCTCACAACATGACATAATCAAACATGCACCTGATGGTCCTCTTTACATAGCTAGAAGAATTAATGACAAGCATACTAATGGGATATTAATTGATCTCATTTGTGTAGAGAATATGATCACTAAATAATTCTTGTTTGTGCATTATCTTTATCAAGATACTTAAGAAAATTGAAAGCATGGATCAAAACGCATAATGATTTTGCTTTCCCTATGATAGGTTTGATAACTCTTCCTTAAAAAGTTGGACCGAAAACATTAAGTGTCACATTTTACATCATCTTGTCATCGAACCAATTTCATGTGAAGTTAGGCTACCCATGGCTTTGCTCCATGAAATTCATCCTATTGGTAGTGCAAAAATTCATAAAGTTTCCATTTGACAATGAGGTTTTTACTGTGCATCATAGTGGCTTTAATCTAGTGTCTTCCTATGGGAATTTCTCATTGGATTTCTTTTGGCCCAAACCTATGGAACCTATTCTAGGCCTTGTGAGGACTTCTTTTTAAAATCTTATCAAAAGTTTAAAGCAAAGCACATAACAAAATTATCCCTTACTAATATGCCTCAACCTATGATTGAGCCTCCTATCCTTAATGAGACCATGACTAAACAAAAAGTCCTTCGAAGTAACCAAGACCAAAACATGACAAATCCTTCACCCATTTCCTATAAGAGACCACGAGATAGCCAAATAAGTCTCGATGTGCCTCCTAAAATCAAAAAAGTTTATAAAGCTAAAGAGAAATTGGTTGAACAACCTCCCATGGTTTCTTCTATTCCTCCCTTAAGGGAAGAAAAGAAACCATTGGTTGATAAACCCACTCCTACACAATCGCAACTTGAAAATTGAACGAAAAGAAATCAAAATGCTAGAGAATGTAGGCATAGACATTGTGCTATTGCTCCTTTGTTACAAGGAAAAGAAAAGAACAACATAGAAAATAAAAATCCTAACTTACCTCAAGTAATGCATGATGGTTCTCCACCTTCGCTAAAGCAAGAAAATCTTATATCTTGAACACAAAAAGAACAAGCACCTTCCATGGATATTATCATTAGACCTCCTATTGTAATTAACTTAGATAATGTTAATGAAATTACAAATATTGATGAGGAAGTACATAATGAGATGAATTTATTGTTTTCCTCTTCTATGAGCTTAAATGAAAATAACCGTGATGATCCTCTTAAAAAGATTGATTCACCATGTGTTGAACTTGGTGATTATCCTAGTTTGGAACTTGACATTGTCCATTTGGATAGTTTTCTACCTTCCACATACAATGAATAATATTGGGATGAAGATGACCTACTATAGGTTGACTCGCATGGGCCCTACTAATCTTGTCTTTGTTTTTATTTTGTCATGTGTGATTGCATGTGCATAATGTGATCCCTTGTATTGTTCAATTTGATGTGTCTTTATGTTCATTCCTTTATTTGTATCTACATTCTTCTATATGTCGTAAATCCTTTATCTTTTATTTTGTCTTGTGTTTCCTTTTGGGAATGACGCAACGCGTCGAGACATTCAAGTCTCTTCCATGTTGACCCAAAAGCTTTTCTTTGTTTTCACTCTTTATGTGTCACTCTTCTTGTTCCATGACTTATTTGGGGAATGATGATGCTTTTGAGTTCTATAATATATTTGTAGCAAAGACATATGTTGATCCCAAATCCATGGATCCCTTATGTGTTTGGGATTTATTTGGGGGAAACCCCTTTTTCATAATGTAGCTTCATTTGGAAACATATGTTTGACATACAACTTTCCAAATAAACTCTAATTTCATGTTAGCATTTATCATTTTCTACTTTAAAGTAATTTCTCACAGTGTGGTGTTTAGCAATTTCTTTAAAGTGGGAGCCTACATTGGAATTATCATTTTGAAATTTTTGGTTGTATCTTATGTTTCATAGTGCGGTCTTCTTACTTCATGTGATGTGTCTTCTTCTTGGTGGTGTCATTATATTTAATGTTCTTCAAGAGTGTGACCTTTCATGGCATACGACTTTCCTCTTAGTGGTGATGTTATGCATTACATTCCCTATGTTGTGAATCTTTTATCCTAGACTTCTCCTCTCTTAGAGACATTAGGCATGAAGTTCCCTAAGAGGAGGCCTTACATGAACTAAGAAAAACCCCTTTGAACATGTCTTATCTTATTTTCATTTTTTTCATAAGTGTTTAGCATAACACAACTTGCTAACCTTGTGAATCTCGAAGTTACAACCCTTTTTCATGGCCACCAAGTATAACACACCTTGCTTGCCTATGGAGCACTATTTGTTCATAAGTTTTTAGCATAATGCAACTTGCTAAGCCTTATGAAGCTCGAATTTCATATTGTGTGGTTCTTTATCAAATTTATTGGAGGTGTAACTTTGGTATGGTTATGGGAGCCTAATAAGATTCTCTCATTTTCTAACTTTTGTGGGGCTCACCTAGAGGATAGTAGATTTCACTAGCTCATGTGAGCATGCATTGTTATTTGCATAGTGGATAGCGAGTTCCACTTGTAAATAATTTTTTGGACAAACAATTAAGTCTTGATCCACATCAAGTTGGAAAAATAGTCAAACCTTGATCCACCCCTTCCCCTTTTTCTTTTTCTATTTCTCTTTCTTGAGTCTTTGACATTGTACTATTGAGTATCTTGTCATTTTTGCATATATATATTTAACATAGGCATTTTTCTCCTTGTGCCTTTGTTGGTTTTTCCATGAGATCTTAGTTCTCAGGGGCTTGATCGTCCTCCTTGATCTTTATCATCTTATCTTTCCAACAATTGTACAATTAGACCTCTCTTGATTGTCTACTTTAGTGTGAGTTTGATGCAAGGTCATCCTCTCACTAAAGTGGGGGCTAAATGTAGTGTAGAAAAATGCATCCCTTTATATTTTCACAC